>CAUYTI010099590.1:0-14443 GCA_963575145.1 Galago senegalensis | reverse complement strand
GTCCCAGCTACTTGGGAGGCTGAGGCAGGAGACTCGCTTGAGCCCAGGAGTTGGAGGTTGCTGTGAGCTGTAATGCCAGGGCACTATAACCAGGGTGACAGCTTGAGGCTCTGTCTCAAAAAAAAAAAAAAGTTTTCTATTCAACCTTGACTTTGTAAACACTTCCCTTAAAAAATAAAAACAAATGTATGCATTTCCAAAAAAGTAGTCTTGCAAAACGTATGTCACCAAATTTCAATTATCTTGTAAAAACTTTTGAATAAGGATAAAATGTCCCAATGCTCAAGGTTACTACTATAATTATTAAACTTTTATTATGCAAAAGTTTTCTTTAAAAAAAAAAAAAGTACCATCTTTCAAATGGAGAAAACTTCAGGAATAAAAAGCTTTCCCTGATAATTAACCAAAGTGGTAAAAGACAGCAGCAACCTATGGCCACAAAATAGTTACAATAATGTTTTTTAAAACTCCAGTAAAGTTTATCACGGCTCTCCAATTAAATCTAGCATTAGCAGTAGAACCTAGGAATCAAAAGAATGCTTTGCTTTAATTTGTCAAGATGTAAATAAATACTAACAGACTCATGCTTTGAACTACAGTGTTTGAATGAAAGGCATGAAGGCAATAAATGTTCCAAAAGTTAAATTCTCTATTAAAAACTCAACCAAATCAAGAATTAAAAGGGCTTTCTAAATTTTAGACCTACACTGTCCAACACAGTAGCCGCTAGCCATACGTAGCTCAATTTTAATTAATTTATTTATAAGTACAGTTTAAAAGTAAGTTCCTCAGTGTCAACGGCCACATTTCAAGTACTCAAGTACTCAAATAATTGGGGCTACCATACTGGGGCGGCAAACATTACAGAACATCTCCATCGTGGCATCGGGGCAGAAAGTTCTATTTAACAGTGCAGCTCTAAATCTAGACACACTTTACTGGAATATTCGAGGTTAGAAAGTTGCAACAGTACTATGAAGTGTATTGTATTTTTGCAAAGTACTACCACGAAAACGTCCCTCACATTTAGACCAGTTCGGCCACTTTAGACAATTCAACAAATGCCATCAGTTCCATCCTGAAATCGGTTTTCAAGTACATTGTTGCGGAATAAATTTAATTCCTCTTCTGAGGTCTGCCTCTCACATATACTATGCCCAGATAAATGTTTCTTTCTAATGAAACAGTAACATTTCTATTAACTTCATGGAGAGATACTAATTTACCCACGTGTATAGTAATAACATTGTGTCCACATCGCGTCATAACTTCATTCTCACTTTTTAGACCAAGTGTCCCGATTTTAATTAAAAAAATAAGGTCACAGGCATTCTGAGATCTTAAAACATGGCCATCAAAAGTAATTACAACATGTCCTGAGCGTCTGGCTCTGTTCTCAGCGTTTAACACGTATCCTCTCACATAATCCTCACAATTCTGAACTAGGCTATAAAGACCCCTACTTTACAGACCAAAACACCCAGGCAAAGACTAATTCCCCCAGGGGTCAGAGCCGTGGGATCACCCCACAGAGAACAGAGTCTTTCCCTTTTGAATGCTACACCCCCCTATGACTGCCTAACCCTGCTCACACCGTACCCTAATTAAGGATTCCACGCCCCCTCCACACACTACCTAGAGAACAGGAGAAAGGTGCGGAGCACCGCCCGGCAGCCCCGCTGCGGCTCGCCGGCCCCGCTCCCTCGCCCCACGCCCACCCGCCGACGGGGAGGAGTCAGGCGTCTACTCCACACTCCGCGGGGAAACCGGGACGCTGGGCCGGGCCGGCGCCTCCCACGCCGCCCTCCCTTCACCCCTCCAGCCTAGACGCCAAGTACTCCCCGGCTGCCGCCCTCCCGCCCGGCCCAGGGAGTGGCCAACGCAAGGGCCCAGAGACGCCGGTTTGCCCGGCGGCCCGGTTCCCGTTTCCCTGAACTCTCCCCTGCCCGCGGCCCCCGCACCGCCCCCCACTCCCCCTACAACCTCTGCTTTAAGAACACTTGTAGGCACGGCGCCGCGTCCCGCGTGGAGAATGTGGGGCTAGAGATGGTGCAGTTTCTGCTGTTGCGGCCTGGGACACGCTTGGAAAGGGGGGGTGGGGCAGAAAGTGTAGAAAGTGCAGAAAGAGAAAAGGTGACGGGGCTGTGTGGAGGGGGGGGTGCAAGATGGCGCGAGCACGACTCTCGGTGAGGCGGGGGGTTGTAGAGCCTGAGGAAGGAGGTAGCGACACTGATGCCCCCCACCCCAGGGCTGTGCGGGCGCATGCGCGCTGGGCCAGGTGGCGCGCGGTCCGCTAAGGCAAGTACTTCCGCCACGCTCGGCGGGGGCGGGGCGTTGTGCGCGGCGCTCAGGGCCCGGCGTGGGCTGCGTGGGCCACGCGGCGGGCGTAGAGCGGGGGTTGCTGGGAGAGGTGTGGGAATGTTCTGGGAACCGCAGGTTTTTCCCCTGGCCGGGCTTTGAGTTTGTGGGGCGTGAGGCTGACGGGGCTAGGGTTGTTGAAGGACTTGGTGACTGACACTGGAAGTTGATTTTCAACTCCAGGGCAGGGATCGGCCGATGTACGCTTCTCTTCAGGACTTGGGTGAACCGGGATGTTAGCCAGACTGTGCTTTTAGGATGATGGCGAAAGGAAACCGAGAGACTGTCACCCTTTCTTGGGACTGTGAAGCAGTCGCTCTTCGCGCCCCAACACCCCCTCACACCTGCGCTCCCTGCACTGCCCTGCCCAGAGGCAGTGGGAGATGGTCTGCAATTAATATTTTTCCCCAATTCATTTACTAAACTCAGTCGAAAGCTTTTTCGACTTGAAGGCTTTTTTTGAGTCTGGCTCCTTAGACCATTCGGCCATCCTGACACCCTTGAAGGCTTTTTTTGAAGGACCCTGTTTTTATTTTTCTTGAAGATTTTGGCCTGTTCCTTATTTCTAAATCTTGCGCCCCTAATATTAAATTGTACGTCCTGTCATGTCACATTTGATCGATCCAGATGTAGTTTCTTAAATAACAGTTGTTTGTGACAATGATTTGGGTTCAAGTCTTTATATAATATGAAGTCTTATGTTTTTAACATTTTTTGAGTGCTTGTAGAAGGGAACTGATAATTCATGCCTCATATCCATTTCTACTAAGTCAAATATTATAATATGCTGTGGTTAATAAGGTTGCAACTGCTAACCTTCACGAGGTCTTTTTAAGCATTACTGCTTAAATTATTTTCTTGCCTATGAATACTGAATCTACGTTCAGAAATAATCCCTTCCTTCCTCGTATTTGCTTATGTCGTTTAAAACAGCAACTTATTTGGTTATTTCCTCTGTGGATTGTAGTTGAGCCTTCTTTTAATTTTGTGTTTGGTTCTCTTTAATCTCCCTAACACTTAAATATTTTGCAAAATACTTAAACTTCCAAAAGATGAGCACAACGCGTGAATGAGGGCTCAATTCAACCCTGGGCAAAATAGGAAAAGTAACAATGAGAATTGTAATAACTTCTTACAAAGGAGCGCTGGTTTACACCATAGTTGAAAAAAACTCATCTGTAGATTACCAAGAAAACAGTTAACAGAAAAGTAAGAGAAAAATGAATTATATAAAATAATTCCAAATAGATTTCAATTAAAATTGGGTTCAGTTAATTTTGCCATAGTTGGTCCTGCTCAGGAGTTTCACCTGAGTCTGATCACAGCCAGCTTTGATCTAGTTCAGTGGTTCTCAACCTTCCTAATGCCGCAACCCTTTAATACAGTTTCTCATGTTGTGGTGACCCCCAACCATAAAATTATTTTTGTTGCTACTTCATAACTGTAATTTTGCTGTTATGAGTCATAATGTAAATATCTGATATGTAGGATGTATTTTCATTGTTACAAAGGGGTCGCAACCCATAGGTTGAGAACCGCTGACCTAGTTTATTAGAATAGAACCCAAATCCCCTTGCTCTCAGACTACTGATATTTAGCCTACATGTAAATACACACAACAGGAGTTAAGAAAAATGAGACATGGAGAAAGGAAACTGAATTCAACAAGGAACTGGTATGGGGAGCTTAAAAATTTACTGTTAGGGTAATGTGAATTGTGCTATTGGCAGATGTTTTAGTTTTGAAGTTACTGAGCTTTTTTTTCTAGGGTTCCTACCTCCTAGAACCTTTCCATTTTGTGAAATTTGATTTAGGCATAATTTTGCTTCTAGTTTGAAACCATTGCTATACAGAAAGGGTCAAAAACATTTTCCATTAGATTAATATCAAATATTCTAAACTACAAATGCTACTAAAGCAGTGGTTTTCAACCTTTCTAATGCTAGGCCCTTTAATACTGTTCCTGTGGGTGGCAACCCACAGGTTGAGAACCACTGTACTAGAGTATCTTAATTATAACAAAGCTAAAACAGTGAAGCTCTTGCTGAAGGTAAAGGCTTTGATGAATATCACCTCTCAGAAAAATAAGTGCTTTCCAAAGCATGTGGGGGAAACACACCAGGAGACCAAACATATCAACATTCCACAAAAATCTCTCCATCACCTGAACAAAGTTGTTTAAAGGAAAATGAAGCCTCATTTGTGTACTCTTTTATACTCGTCTGACATGATAACCTTCATTTACTCACTAGTGCAAAAAGAAAGTATCACATACTTTGATGTGTATACAAAGTATATACATACTCATTGGCTTCTTAAAAATGATACAGTTGTGGTAACAAAGAATCCCTCCTTCTCCAAAGAATAGCAGAAGCCATGGCTAATATAGAACTATCTCTGTGATTCTGTAGCAGTAGTTTCTTCTTATGTGGATGCCACAGTGATAGTTTCCTTCAGGTGACCTGCAAATTCTTACTCTTGTGATCCGTGACTTATTTGTTGTGGAAATTTTTTGCTTTCCTATATATAAATTATTTTATCTTTTACTATAGTTGCCTTAAATCGTCACCATGGAAATAAACTGGAAGGAATTGCCTATTGTTTAGAACTGCATATTGCATTTGGGAATTGTTGCTATCTTCAATTAATTTATTGACATTGAGAACTAATTTTCAAGTGCAATTTTTTTTTTTTTGAGACAGTTTCACTTTGTCACTCTTGGTAGAGTACTGTGATGTCACAGCTCAGCAACCTCAAACTCTTGGGCTTAAGCAATTCTCTTGCCTCAGCCTCCCAAGGAGCTGGGGCTACAGGCACCTGCCACAACACCTGGCTATTTTTTGGTTGTAGTTGTTATTGTTCTCTGGCAGGCTCGGGCGGGGTTCAGACCCGCCAGTGCCAGTGTATGTGGCTGGCGCCCTAGCTGCTGAGCTACAGGCGCCAAGTCTCAAGTGCAATCTTGAAGATAGCTTGTTTTATGTTTAGAGGACATTGTTCTTACCAAAAAGATTGTTCAGCTGTGTGGTACCTGGGCAAATCACTTAACATCATTGGGCCTCAGTTTTTATATCTATAGGATAAGATGACTGAACCCCATGAACTAAAACCAGGGCCCCTAAAATCCTATACTCCTTTAAAATAGGAACGGCCAAAGAATGGATCCTAAAGTTATGCAAAATAATTTCAGCATATTTGTTGCCCCAAATTACATGAATATGTGAGGCTCTTGTTTTAGGCCAACTTGGATGTTCAACTGATAATTATGCATTTCAAAAGAAAAACCAACATGAAAAAATACCAAATCTACTGATAAGGGAGGGTCAAAAAATTGTCCCTGTGTAATCAGATGGGCATCTCTACCTTTCTATTGTATTCATGTATTTCAAAGTAGGAAAAGCAACATAATGAAAAAAGAAATGTTAAGAATTATAGTCTAGGTAGCTGGTAGAACTGTAATCATGGACCCTCATTGTTAAATTTAACACTCCAGGATCTTTTGAAATTAGTACTTAGCTGCTGAGAAAATGATATTTTTGAGAGTCAGTGGGAAGCAAATCATAGAATATCAGGATTTCAAAGAGCCCTTGAGCTCTCCAGGCACATAGAAACTTAGTTATTCCAGTCCCATGGAATCCAACTTGTAATATTCTTGTACTAGAGAAAAACAGCTTTTACATTTCAGCAAATATTTACTGTGGGTATACCATGTGCCTGACACTATTCTAGGAGGTACAGCTTTATCAGTAAACAAAATAGATGAAAATCCATGCCATCATCATACTGCATTGTAGTCAGAGGAGTTAGATAATAAATACTTAAATTATAGAGTAGGTTAGAAGGTCCTGAGCATTATGGGGAAAAAAAATTCTAAAACAGGGAAAGAATATGGAATCAAAAGCACAGGAAGAATGGGGGAGTTGTAATTTTTAAGTTGGGCAGTTGGAGTAGGCCTCACTGAGAACATGGCATTTGAATAATGACGAGGAAAGTGAAGGAAATATCTGCAGATATCTGAAGAAAGCATTCCAGACAGATTGTACATGATCAGCCTGTACAAGACTTGTGGTGTGGGCTTGGCACCTGTGGCTCAAGTGGCCAAGGTGCCAGCCACATACACCTAAGGTGGCAGGTTCAAATCCAGCCTGGGCCCGCCAAACAACAAGGATGGCTGCAACCAAAAAAAAAAAAAAAAAAAAAAGCCAGGCATTGTGGCAGGTGTCTGTGGTCCCAGCTTCTTGGGAGGCAGAGGCAGGAGACTCACTTGAGCCCAGGAGTTGGAGGTTGCTGTGAACTGTGATGCCACAGCACTCTACCCAGGGGGACAGCTTGCGGCTCTGTCTCAAAAAAAAAAAAAAGACTTGTGGTGTGGTCAGGACTGCTAACTTAAAGGAACTGCCAACAGGGTGGCACCTGTGGTTCAAAGGATTTGGGTGCAGGCCCCATATGCCAGAGGTGGTGGGTTCAGACCCAGCCCCAACCATAAACTGCAAAAAAAAAAAAAAAAAAAAAAGGAACTGCCAACAGGCTATAATAGCTGAAGAAGAATGACCCCCGCCATCCCAAAACAAAAATACAGCGGAACCTGTATTGAGACCAGCCTGACCAAAAGCAAGACCCCATCTCTAAAAATAGCCAAGTGTCGTGGTGGGCACTTCTAATCCCAGCTACTCAGGAGATCAAGGTAAGGGTGTCTCTTGAGCCCAAAAGACTGAGGTTGCTGTGAGATATAATCCCACAGCCAGAACAATCTACCCAGGGTGACAAAGTGAGACTCTGTCTCAAACAAACAAACAAACAAAAAAATCAAGAATTCAGTCTGGGAATAAATTATTAAGCACATAGTTTATATTATCTTTAATGTTTTTGCCATCATAACTAAGTTTTTATTCAAATGAAAATAATTTGGATATGTAGCATTGTATAATATAGCCCAATCTTGTTTATGTAGTAGAGTTCTATATACATGTCTAACATATGCCAAGGAATATTTTACTTTTGTTTTTAGAAAATGTAAGGCTTGGCTCCTGTAGCCCAGTGTTTAGGGTGCTGGCCACATACACTGGGGCTGGTGCATTCAAACCTGGCCATGGCCTGCTAAACAACAATGACAATTACAACAAAAAAATAAATGGGCATTGTGGCAGGCACCTTGCTTAAGCCCAAGACTTTGAGGTTACTATGAGTTGTGATGCCACGGCACTCTACACTGGGTGACGTAATGAGACTCTTGTCTCAAAAAAATAAAGAAAGAAAGAATAAGAAAAAAGAAAATGTAAGAAATATTTTAAGAAATGTTTAAAAATGTAAAATGTAAAAAAACAAGAATAAAAAATTTTAAATGTTGGGTGGTGCCTGTGGCTCAAGGAGTAGGATGCCAGCCCCATATACCAGAGGTGACAGATTCAAACCCAGCCCCAGCCAAAAAAATAAATAAATAAATAAAACTATTTTTTAAATGTTTTGTCATCTCGATACTTTAGAGAATAAAGTTGAAACAAATGTACAGCTGAGTTCTCCAAAGTCTAACATTTTCATTGTAATATTTACATGTAAAACTGGACTTATTTGAATGAATTATATGATAACTACCTTCCTTTTCACATGGAAACAGGGCCAAAAATGAATCGATGCCATGTGAAATAAACCAAAGTGTGGCTAATGCAACCTGCTATTCCTACTTCACATTCTGAAGCTGTATGCAATAAACCTATTTTGACTAAGTAAGTCTTTTTTTTTGAGACAGAGCCTCAAGCTGTCCCCCTGGGTAGAGTGCCGTGGCATTACAGCTCACAGCAACCTCCAACTCCTGGGCTCAAGCAAGTCTCCTGCCTCTGCCTCCCAAGTAGCTGGGACCACAGGCGCCCACCACAACACCTGGCTATTTTTGGTTGCAGCCGTCATTGTTGTTTGGCGGGTCCGGGCTGGGGATTCGAACCTGCCACCTTAGGGGTACGTGGCTGGCGCCTTAGCCAGTTGAGCTATAGGTGCCGAGCCAACAAATCCCCTCTTCAAAGGAGCATGGAAGTATCTTCCTTTTCCTTCCCATTGCCCAAGCTGTGTGACTTTCATAGTTATATTTGTGTACCCTGGAACTAAAAAAACCCATGCTACATCACTTAGCAACTGAGATTTTAGTATGCAGCATACAATGCACAGAACACACACTCTGTTTTTGTTTTGTTAAAATATCTGCTCTTTCTGTAGAATTATCTATTCCATTTAATGGCATCACTCTTTAAGTCATCCAAGCTAAAAGAATTCTAGAAGTTCTACCCCAAATGCCTGCCTGTCTCTCACTCATATTCTACTATTCATTAATTCCTGGAACTTCTATCTTCCTATCATATGTCATTAGCTCTCTTGTCTTTTGTCCATCCCCTCTGTAATGACCTTCATTTGGGAATTCATTGTCTTTGTCCTGGGATGTTGCAGTTATCTCCTTAAATATCTTTACAGTTTTCCAACTTGCCTTCACCCTTTGCCCCTCATCACTAAATCCACCTCCTACAAACAGGTCTTCCTAAAATGCAAATCTTCTCCACTTCCAAAAGGGCAAAGTCCAAACGTAGTTTCATGTCATACAATGACCTTGATAACCTATCTCATCTGTACCTCAACTAGTATTTCCTTTACATACTCTGTTCTGGCTATGCTGAACTAGATCTTCCAGCACATCCTATTACAGCTTACCCTCCAATTCTATCTGAAGGACTCCTACTTATACCTTAATGCCCAGCTCAAATAGTTTCTCTTTTTCTGGATCTACCTCCCATTTTCCTGATTTTGCCCTTCTAGACAGAACAACTCATTTCTTTTTTCTTTGATACCACTAAACTTAGATTTCCTTGCTTTACTAAAATTTGTTTTCCCTCTGAGACTGTGAGTAGGGGCTGGGTCACTTCAGTCTTGCTATAGCCTATCACTGGCCTGGTATATAGGATGTGGTCCATAGACATTGGGTAAGTAAGTATAAGGAAATCCAAGTGTATGCTAGAACATAATATTTGTTCTTTTTTAAGTCAACTTTTATTGTATTCTTCTGCTTATTATATTACTACCCAGCCATTGTAAAATAGTATACAGAAAAGCTACAAAGAATGAATAGTTTTTACCAATCTGTAAGAACAAATTGAATCTAGATGTTTTGTGCCTTGCTTCTCAGGCCCTTGTAGACTACTTTTCTCCTCTCACTGGGAATTCCCAAAGGGATATGTATGTTCTGTTTCAGAATAGTCCGATTTTGTTGCTTTTTACCATGTCTGATAGACAAGGCTCCAACCATCAAGCTAGAACACAGCTGTTGTTCCTGAAAGCTTCAGTGAGTTGTCACTTCAGGTTGGAACTATGTTTCCAAGCAGCAGCCTCTATGATATTATGCAGTCAGTAAGTTGGAACTCAACTTCTTCTCAGTACTGAAGATGTGGGCAATCAGAGTACAGATGAGAGTACTGGTACTTGGCTGCTGCATCTCAGAGCTGGCTGGCGATGCTAGGACATCCTTTTGCTCTTTCAGTAGGTTATTTCTCAAGTGCACTGTTGCTTGCTCTGTTTCTAGTTGAGAGTTTCTGTCCTCAGTGCCTGTCTTCACTATCTGCAAACATGTCACTGTGTGTTTTAATTCCAATAGTGCATAAAGTTCCAATTTATACTCAAGGAGGCACCCTACCCTCCTTGTGATAATGAATAATTATCCTTTTTTTTTTTTTAAGACAGTTTCATTTGGTCACCCTCGGTAGAGTGCCTTGGC
The DNA here is from genome assembly GCA_963575145.1 of Galago senegalensis. Taxonomy (NCBI): domain Eukaryota; kingdom Metazoa; phylum Chordata; class Mammalia; order Primates; family Galagidae; genus Galago; species Galago senegalensis. The sequence goes on along the minus strand of CAUYTI010099590.1, from coordinate 4,338 downwards.
ATCTTAGCTCACAGCAATCCTCTTGCCTTAGCTTCTTCCCAAGTAGCTAGGACTACAGGTGCCCATCACAATGCCTGGCTATTTTTTAGGGATAGAATCTCACTAAACTCAGGCAATCCACCTGCTTTGACCTCCCAGAGTGGTGGGATTACAGGCATGAGCCACCATGCCTGGCCATAATTATCCTTTAACAGAACAAAAAATAGAAAAATTGGACTCCACTCAATGAATGTCCTCATTGTTTTTCCTATGATGTACCATTAGCATTAGCTCTATTGTCTTTAATCATAATAAATGGCTCACCTGTATAAAAGACAGAGCTTGTGCTTACTTCTGCTAATTATGAAAAACCACTAAGTATACAGTTAGTTGAGTTAGTCCCAGTGTATAGTTTGTTCTTTCAGGAACTGGCTTATGGTATGCTTTTGCTAATGTGTTAAAGTAAGTCTAATTGAGTTGTCTATGACTTAGGTGGAAATTATTAATTTACTTTTTCTTCTGGATAGCCTGAGTTTTATGCCTATATGTATATCTGACATTACTCTGTTGCTTTACTTGTGTAGGCATAGTCTGAATGTTTTTTGAAATAAGTGTTCCAGGAATAAAAACTGGTTACAGAAAAATGGAAGTTCTTTAACAACAAGCATAAACACTGAATATACTTGTGGGATTTAGATAATAAATTATTTTTAAGGTTCATAATGTTAGTATTTCAAGAACTTTTATTACTTATAGTCCTATATAGTCTGACAAATCAGATGTGCTTGTTTTGTTGTGCTTTGCTTCACCAACATAAGAGAATATGCTAAAGTATTTAGGAAATTTGATTTTGCTTTGAGTCAGATATGCAAAAATACAGACATGTAGTATTTCAAAGCATTACTCATAAAGAGATATGTTAAGATCCTGAAGTGGTCTTTTTATTAACAAATACACATTTGAAGTATTTATGATAAAATATATCAATATTGAACAAAACGTGTGTAAACATTAATTCTACAACTGGGAAGACATCTCAATTCTCTTAATTTTGGTGACATCTTCCCAGCCATGTCTAATCTTCAGGATCTTCTTCCTCAAGCACGGCAGGAATAGTATGCCTTTACATATCAGGACAACGATTGGAAGGAAAACGGCTATCATAAAAGTTGGAGGTGTATACCATACAAATTGCTTTATATCTACCCATTTGTTCCAGGCAAAAATCAATGCATGTACTGTGCCCAGTAAAAGGGAAACAATTCCTAGTTTGCTCTGCAAAAGAAAAAGAAAATTACCTTAGTGAAGATTGCTTCAATAGCGTTTATTCCGTCCTACCTCATCTGACTCTGTTCTGTTGCTTGGAAATCCTTTCATTCATCTATGACTACTTTTCTATCATACTTCTTGACAATGTCTATTCGTATCTTTCCTGTCTCTCGTGACATTTATTTTATGGTGCTTTGTCTCTTGTACATTTGTTTTAATTCCATCTATTTAGAACGAGGGGCTGAGTCTTCTCACAAGACCTGTGCAGGATCAACCAATGACGTGCACATTTCAGTGTTCAATACATATTGGTGGGTTGAACAAAGACTACTGCAAAAATCGATTTGACTTCAGTGATCTTTAGCACTCGCAAAGGCAACTCATGTGATTTCCTCTGATTTTGGTAAATGAATACTGAGGTGAATGAGCTTGGCCTATGTTTAAAAAAAAATCAAACATTCTGATAAAATGGAAATATTAACAATTATTTCAATGTTTGAATAAAATAGATCTAGAGACATGAGAAAAAATTTTAGTTTGCATTGAAATGGTTTGGCACTACATGAAGTTGCTTAAAAATAGTTTTTCACCTATGCAATCTTATGGCATTCTGACAATAGCTCTTTTAGATGACTTCTGACTTGTATTCACTTTACTGGAAATGGTCATTAGCCTGCCAGAACAAATTTAACTCACAATTATTCAGCTGCATTCTTAAGTCTCAGTGAATACAATCAAATAGCTAAGTTTATATTTTCAGATAGGAATCTCCGAGGTAAATACTATTGTAACCAGTTCTCAGATCCTGAATAAAAAGTTGCTAGGTTAGTAATTGAAAAATACCTGTCATTGGTTGAAGATTAACTTTATTACATTTGTACTGCATACTTAGTATGAGCTAGGTGTTTTGCATATAGTGGGATGGACTCAGTTTTGAAGATGTAGTGGTTAAATTCCTAACTAAATCTGGAAAAGTGGTGCTCAGCATATGTGTAAAGATATTTAACAAGGACTGAGAACTACAATGGCTATCAGGCCGAATCTACAAAATTAAGAGATACACACATACCCTGCTTGGAAAATGAGGTACCATCTCTAAGCTGCAGTGGAATAATTCAGGTGGGAGACACACATTCCAGTCTAATCAGATGCTCTGATAAAATGTCTGTTGGAGTATATGTGGGGAATGTCTAGGTCTGTGGAAATTTCTAAAGATGTTCACTCATAAAAGCTAAAGCTACGTAATTTAAAAAAGATGTTGGCAGGGATTATGACTAAATTAAATTTAGTTCTATGAATATTATCAGATATCCCTTTCTGAATTCTGGCACATCATTCTTTTTAAGTATAATCTACTACTAGGAGGTAAACTTCAGTAAGTCTGAGATAGTTTCTGAATTCCAAGAATATTTAGAACTTCAATAAATAAGCTACAAAAATGTAACTTGGAAAAAGCAGCCTTTAAAAGTAGACAGAATATCTTTGGTAGATAAAACTCCATTTTTAAGTCGTGTAACTTAAAAGGCATACTAAAGTCAGGTGATAGGTAAAATAATATATATATATATATATATATATATATATTTTTTTTTTTTTTTTCTTTTTAGAGACAGAGTCTCACTTTATCACCCTCGGTAGAGTGCTATTGTGTCACAGCTCACAGCAACCTCCAACTCCTGGGCTTAGGCAATTCTCCTGCCTCAGCTTCCTCAGTAGCTAGGACTACAGACACCCGCCACAAAGCCCAGCTATTTTTTTGTTGCAGTTTGGCCAGGGCTGGGCTTGAACCCACCACCCTTGGCATATGGGGCCAGTGCCCTACTCACTGAGCCATAGGCACTGCCCATAATATTCTTATTTTTGAAGAACTAATAAATTGGATATTGGATCCCTAAAACAGCACATTTGTAATTACTAAGTGGGCAGCAAATTATCTAAAAAGTATCAAATGTTAGAAGAACATTTTTTTTTTAGTAATGTTATTTATTTCCAGAAACACTGGTCCTAGTTAGAAGCAATGGGAAAATAAATAGGGGAGCTCATTATTACGTAGAATAAGTGGATCTTTGCAACTGGAAAACATTTGTATCTTTTATGGGGTAAAGTCAACATACTTGATATGATAAGCATAGGAAGATTTACCTCTCTGAGTTATTTTAGGTATAATTTACCTGAATGTACTGAAATTCTCTCCATGTTAAAGAGTCGCTCACAGATGGAATAGATGTTACAGCCAACAGAGCCAGGAGAGCAAGTCCCAAAATTCCCAAAGACACATAAATCTCCATTCTCCAAACATCATGCTCAATCCAAGCATCTTCTTTGTTTTGCTGGACCTACCAGAAGGTAAAAGAAAAGAAGCATGAAAACCAGAGTTGTTTCCCAAACATGAATTTCTTTCTTAACTCCTCCCTCTGTCTACTAAGGAGGCCTTGATAACAAGGGGGGAGGTGCTCCACAAATTTGTGACTTTTTCTTTTATGTGTTTTTTTTTTTATTCCTCTAGAAATGACATAGGAACTATTTCTTTCCCCCCCTTGAGTGCAATGTTTATATAATCAATATTAATAATTATTTGACATTTTACTTGAATAGAACTATAATGTGCATGCATGTGTGGCAAATAAGCAAAAGAATAATCAGCAATAAAAGGTAATCTGGAGAAGGTGGTAGAAAATTGAAAGGTGACTCTATCCATAAACTATTTTTTTCATATTATTGAAGTCCTCCAATTTAGCTTAAAAAACCATTTCTCAATGTAAAACTGTACAACCAAGCCCTAGTGAAGTTTTAATAAAACTTTTACAAATTCAGATTACTTTTGTTTTGGAAAATGAACAAAACTTTAATTATTGACAGTTTCATAACACAATGTATGGGTCACAAAGGAAAGAAATAATATGAATAACAAAAATATGTCATAAATAGTAAACTCAATTTAAATCTTATTATCTTAGGTCAGCAGGATTATATTTGTATGCATGGACCTAGTTTATATAATAGTTATGTGTTAATAAATTTAACATTTATTATTTGTGAGCCATTGCTGCAGATGCTGTGGTTACGGTGGTGAAATAATAATTTTCCTAT
>CAUYTI010099587.1:0-69082 GCA_963575145.1 Galago senegalensis | reverse complement strand
GGAGCCTCAAGCTATCCCCCTGGGTAGAGTGCCATGGCATCACGCTCACAGCAACCTCCAACTCCTGGGCTCAAGCGAGTCTCCTGCCTCAGCCTCCCAAGTAGCTGGGACTACAGGCGCCTGCCACAACGCCCGGCCATTTTTTGGTTACAGCCATCATTGTTGTTTGGCGGGCCCAGGCTGGGGATTCGAACCCGCCACCTTAGGTGTATGTGGCTGACGCTTTAGCCGCTTGAGCCACAGGCGCCGAGCCCAAATTGACTTTTAAATCATGATTTCTTTGTTTTGTTTTTGTGTTTTGCAGCTTGTTAGATGTAGTGTCTCTCTGCATTGTCTTTTGCCACCCTTTGTTTTTGGAATGATTCATAGGTGACTTCTTGTCCATCAGGAAGCTGAAGTTTTAGAGCTTATAATTATTTGGTTTGTGTGATTAGGAACCCTAACTATAAGCAGGCGTGTAGTCTTGTCTCATGTTTTCTTTTCTATTCTTTTTTCTTTTCTTCTTTCAAATTATAATGCTTGTTTCACGTGTGAAAGTAATAACTGTTAATTGTGGAAACACTGGGACATATAGAAAATTGTTTGAGCCCTTTCTCTTGGCTCTACTCTTTTTTGCACATAATTCATAAATATTTTACTTTGTTTTTTTTCCCCATGTTAAAGATTCGATTTGACTTGGTTGTAGAAATGGGAGTGTATTTACTGATTCACCAGTAGGTGGAAACATCCCAGAGTAGTAGTGATTGTTTGTTTTTTTTTTTTTTTTTTTTGAGACAGAGACTCAAGCTGTTGCCCTGGGTAGAGTGCTGTGGCATCACAGCTCACAGCAACCTCCAACTCCTGGGCTCAGGCAAGTCTTCTGCCTCAGCCTCCCAAGTACCTGGGACCACAGGCGCCTGCCACAACACCCAGCTATTTTTGGTTACAGCCGTCATTGTTGTTTGGTGGGCCGGGGCTGGATTCGAACCCGCCACCTTAGGTGTATGTGGCTGGCGCCTTAGCCGCTTGAGCCACAGGCACCGAGCCAGTAGTGATTGTTTTGAGGGAAAGAACATACCCCAGGTCTTGGTTTCATAGTGTGAATGAGTGCATGTGGCCTGGCCGAGGGTGGATTTGGCAGTGTGATGTGGTGATGTCACATAACCCATGTGCTTAGTGAACACACAAGAGAGGGAGGCTCCACTGTCTGAGTGGCTTCACCTTATTGGGCATTCACCTTTTCTCCTGCAGACTTGCTAATGCCCCAGGTCACTAAGGACAGGGACCCAGAACCCAATCGAATGCAGATGCCGCAGGGGAACCCTCTGTTGCTGTCCTACACCCTGCAGGAACTACTGGCCAGGGACACCGTGCAGGTGGAGCTTATTCCAGAGAAGAAGGGCCTCTTCCTGAAGCACGTGGAATATGAGGTTTCCAGCCAGGTAACTGGCAAATTATGCCAGTGGGTATGTTTGGGGGTATGGGAAGAAAGGGACGAATCTTGGGCAGGAGTGGTGGTAATGGGGAGAGGAGCTAAAGACTACGTCTGAGTGCCTGGCTAGCAGGTAAGGTCCCAAACCTGACGGCATAGTTGAGCTGCCAAGCAGACTTTCCTATCTTCCTGGTCCCTGCATCTCATTCAGGTCTAGCCACATTCCTGCCTGGTCCAGTCCATGGTCACCACCACTGTGCTTTGGAATCCTGTTTCTTAGGAATCTCATATGATGGTCCTCAGAGCACAAACCTCAGAGATAAGCTAGCCTGTTGGTAGTTTTGCAATATTGGGAAGCCCCTGAGGATTAGAAGATCCACTTTATAGAATATGGAGTCTAAATAGTGAATCAAATTTTAGGGGCATAATCCTAGCACTTATGGAGGCCAAGGTGGGAGGATTACTTGAGGTCAGGAGTTCAAGATCACACTGATTGACATAGCAAGACCCTGTCTCTAAAAAAAAATAAATAATAAAAAATTAGCTGCGTATGGTGTCGTCTGGCTATAGTTCCAGCTGCTCAGGAGGCTGAGTTGGGAAGATAACTGAAGCCCTTGAATTTGAGGCTGCAATGAGCTATGATGATGCCACTCAACTCCAGCCTGGGCAAAAGAGTGAGACCCTGCATCAAAAAAAAGTTTTTAATTTGTCCAGGCGCAGTGGTTCGCTTCTGTACTCCTAGCATTTTGGGAGGCTGAGGTAGGAGTATCCCTTAAGCTCAGGAGTTTGAGAACATCCTGAGCAAGAGAGAGGTTCTATCTGTACTGAAAATAGAAAAAATCAGTCTTAACTGTTAGGGAAGTTGAGCAGGAAGATTGCTTGAGCGCAGAAGTTTGAGACTGCAGTGAGCTAGGCAGATGCCATGGCACTCTAGTCTAGGCAACAGAGTGAGACCCTGTGTCAAAAAAAATATTCTTTTTCAGGCCAAGATTGGTATGTCAATCTAATCCCCTTTAATGATGGAGCCTTTCTGTTATTGCAGCACCCAGATGTCTGGGTTAATGAGGTGCAGACATGTGGAAGCAGGTTTGGCCCTTGAGTGTATGGAGTCTGCATGGCATCAGCAGCATTATTCTTTCTGGCCTTTCATCTACTTCACTGTCTTTCAGTATCTTGGTTCCATTGGGACAGAGTTTTTTTTTTTGAATTTTTTTAAAATTTGAGACAGAGTGTCCTCCATTGCCTAAGAACAAACCAAGCACTGATTGTAAACCGAAACAGAGCAGATGCCAGACTCAAGCAGAGTTGAGTGTGGTGGTGTCCTAGCTCACAGCAACCTCAAACTCTTGGCCTCAAACAATCTTCTTGTCTCAGCCTCCTGAGTATTTGGGACTACAGACACCCACTACAATGCCTGGCTAGTTTTTCTATTTTTAGTACAGATAGGGTCTCGCTCTAGCTCAGGCTGGTCTTGAACTCCTAAGCTCAGGCAATCCACCTGCCTTTGCCTCTCAGAGTGCTAGGATTGAAAGCGTGATTGTTGCACTGTACCTGGTCATTGGGACAGATTTTGATGGGAGTTTATATTCCTTATCCTGAGGATTAAGTAATTCATCCTTGTTTTGGGGATGCACATGGACAGAGTAGGGCCCATGCACGTGAGGCAGCTGGATAGCCTTACCAGGGGTTTGTTGAAAACTCTCACCAACAGATGGTGTCAGGTAAAAGGTATGTCTTGAAGACTAAGTAGGGAGGACCCCTATCCCTGCCGTCTGCTGTGTTTGGTATGAGTGCTTCTGTTTTGTGGTTTTAGCGCCTGTGATAGCACTCTCTTCTAACACTTGGTGTTAGATAAAAACCTGAGGTGGGAGCAGAGCGGGAAAAGAGGATCTTTCCATGACTATTTCAAGGACAGTCTTGCTGTCCAGTTTCACTTTGCTCCTGGCCCTCTTTGCTTTATAGCTGGAGACCATGTAGTCAGCTGACTTGATGCCATGTGGTGGAGGGGGGGAACCAGCCCTTCCTGAGGTCTGGCAGCATGGAGGGAAGATGTCTCTGTTCTTTTCAGTGAGGTATAGCTAGCTTTTTCCCAGGCTCATTCAACTGCCCATTCCTGAGTCAAATTGGCTACTGCATAATGGACATTTGTGGAAGGAGGTGGTTTTGCCCAGGATACCTCTTGACGTGTAAGCAGGGCAGCTGCCGACTGTGTGCTCTCTCCAGCTGTGTGCCTGCTCCTTGCGTGCGCTGGGGTTTGAGTGTGATGCTTGCACGATGCAGGTATAATCTCACAGAGATGGGGGCATCTGAGTGCTTGTTTTTCTGCTTATTGGATAATTTTAAGGATACTTGCTCATGCATGTTTCTTGGATAAGCTCTTACGTAGGTTCAGTTACTCTAATGATTAGCATGTTGTGAAGCCTATAGCTTTGTCAGTGATGGTGTTTACAGTGGCGTTTGTAAGCAGATATGCTTGAATCTGGCGTCTGCTCTGTTTTAGTTTATAATCAGTGTTTGGTTTGTTTTTAGGCAGTGGTTTATTTCGGGAGGCATTGGTAAGGCTTATGTTAGCATTAATGAAGTAAAGAATGCATTATTTTTAATGTGCTACCTTTTAATGGTGGGATAGGTGCTTACCTCAGCAGTTAAAACTCCTATGAAGAGTCTTATTTCACAGGATCCACCATGACAAATAGTTAAAAATGAAATTAAGAGCTCTACAAAGTTTAAAAGTTTTATTAGCATGTATTAAGGGGTTATAGGTATCCTCTTTCTCTAAGGGTCTGGGGAGAGCAGAGGAGTTTGGTAGTATTACTTACACAGGTCCTGTGATGTGGTGGAAGGAGAAGGTAAGGGGATATGATTAGATGTCCATTCTGAGCACTGAACCCTTTTTCTTGTAGCGCTTCAAGTCTTCTGTGTACAGACGGTACAATGACTTTGTGGTCTTCCATGACGTGCTACTACACAGGTTTCCGTACCGAATGGTGCCAGCCCTGCCACCCAAGAGGATGCTGGGAGGTAAAGCTGGGTTTGTTGGAGACTCTGGGGTGGATGGGAGTGAGCCTAGACCCTGGATTCTGAGGTCCCTGCTCAGTGATGGATCTGTTATAGACTAGGAAGCCACTCCTGGATGAGTGGCCTGAGAGGGGCTGGTGGCAGAGCTGGCAGCACACTTCCCAGGGCTCCCAAGTAGGTGACCAAAGCACCATTTGCTTACGTGGTGGCAGTTTGTTTTGCCTGCCTTTGCAAAGCTATAGGAACCTCTGCCTCACATTCAATAGTAGCATTAAGTGATTTCACAGAAGAGAACAGAAGCAGTTATAAGGTAGGCAATCTAACCTGCATCTTAAAGGTGATAAAAAATAGGAATGCAGCCGCACCTTCATTGCCTCCCCTGAGTACTGTCCCAGGCCAGGTGGGTGATCACAGACAACCTGCAAGCCCTGTCCACAAGGGCCTGTTTCTCCTAGGGCACAAGAACAAAGGAAGGCAGCATTTGTCATCTCCAGATCTCATTAGTCATCTCTTATATAGCTCTTTTCTCATATTCTGAATAAAGCTTAACTGGTGGGCAATACCTAAAGCTAACCAGCTGACTTTCTGCCATTCCTCAACTGTCCCAAATACTTGAATACTGAATACTTGAACAAGGAAGAGACCTGAGATTAACAGTGGGCCAGTTTCTATCAACTGGAAATCTCTTAAAATGGAGCAGAAAAGTTTTTGCTTCTCACTGGTCACTGCAAGTCTAGAGTCTGATAAAGTGATTTTCTAATCACCTGTGAGACTGCTGTAGAGCAGGTTGTTCTCCTCACATGGAAGAGTACTGGGAGTGTGTGGGTAGCAGAGATCAAAAAGGGTCCTGGGGGTAGGTGATGCTTACTGAAGTCTAAACATCCAAGTTGATTAAGTGTAGTTAGTGTTTAGTAACAGAGACTGTGCGTGCCTACACTGGGGTGGGGTTGAGCATTTGTTTTCATGATGGGCCTGGCCACCTACTCCAGAGACTATAGAACTGGAAGGCAGGCTTCAACCAACTGTATTATTTTTACAGCTAATATTTTAAATGCCGTTTCTATTTGTGTTCAGATTTAAATGTTCTTGATGCATCAATATGCCCTTTTTGTCCCTCTTGAAATGAATCAGTTGCATCCATTACAGAGCTGTGTGAGTAGGAAAACTGAGTTGCATTATTGCAGGAACAAAACAAAATCCATTTTTTTTTTTTTTGAGACAGAGCCTCAAGCTGTCCCCCTGGGTAGAGTGCTGTGGCTTCACTGCTCACAGCAACCTCCAACTCCTGGGCTCAAGCGAGTCTCCTGCCTCCACCTCCCAAGTAGCTGGGACCACAGGCGCCCGCCACAACGCCCGGCCACTTTTTGGTTGCAGCTGTCATTGTTGTTTGGCAGGCCCGGGCTGGGGATTCAAACCCGCCACCTTAGGTGTACGTGGCTGGAGCCTTAGCCACTTGAGCCACAGGCGCTGAGCCAAAATCCATTTTTTTCATGGAAAGAAGTGATAGAAAGGGAAAATAGAGGGCATCATTAACATAGATGATCAGAGTGGGGTATCAGACTCTGTTCTCAGAACTCTTGATTGAAGCAAATAGATCTGTGGTTTCTTGGCAATTCCTAGGCTCATGTGTGTATGCAGGGACCTGGGGCTTTGTAATAGCCTCTTTGATCTGTTGTCCTGGCAGTGAAGGGGGCTGTCTGGTACCTTCAGCTTGCCATGGGGCTCTGACTCCTCTGCTGAGATGCTTTGAGAGCTTGCCCAGAGTGGAAGGTTTTGGGCAAGTGCCAGGCTATTGGTGACTCTGTGTGCTTCTTTAGCTGACAGGGAATTCATAGAGGCCAGAAGGAGAGCCCTGAAGCGCTTCATTAACCTGGTGGCCCGACATCCCCCATTCTCCGAGGATGTCATGCTCAAGCTGTTCCTCTCATTCAGTGGTTCAGTAAGTATACTAAACAGTATCTGTGCTCCCACTGTGTACTTTGAGTACTAAAACTCTTATTTTTATTCTTAAGTTTTTCTTGTTCTCCTGGCACCTGTTCCAGTGCTTGGAAGGACTTTGTCTTATGTGTAGCCGACATACATAGGACGTCTTTTATTTTCAGATAACAGGTTGTATCTGATGTAAGAGGCATCCTTGGGTCTTGACCTTGCATGACTTTGTGTGTCCTTGTGGAGATTGCAGGTCTTAGTGGTCACTTAGGGGATGTAGGTGGGATGTTTTGGAGGGTTTACATAAGTGCCAAAGACTCTAGGTGTGAATAAGTATTTACTTAGAAAAAACGGGGCAGCACCTGTGGCTCAAGGAGTAGGGCGCCAGCCCCATATACCGGGGGTGGCGGGTTCAAGCCCTGCCCCGGCCAAAAATGCAAAAAAAGAAAAAAACAAGACCCCTTTGACTAAGGACTTTTGGAAAAACAAACTGCGTATCCTCAGCAGAGTCACAATGTGGATCGTATCTTGGGGAAGAATTCATTTCAATTAGAAATCAGAGCGGCCTTTTTTTTTTTTTTTTTTTGAGACGGAGCCTCAAGCTGTCCCCCTGGGTAGAGTGCTATGGCATCACAGCTCACAACAACCTCCAACTCCTGGGCTCAAGTGAGTCTCCTGCCTCAGCCTCCCAAGTAGCTGGGACTACAGGCGCCCGCCACAACGCCCGGCCTTTTTTTTGGTTGCAGCCATCATTGTTGTTTGGCAGGCCCGGGCTGGGGATTCGAACCCACCACCTTAGGTGTATGTGGCTGGCGCCTTAGCCGCTTGAGCCACAGGTGCCGAGCCAGAGTGGCCATTTCTTCCTCTGAGTGGCTACTGCGCAGTGTTGGGAAGAGTCGGGAAACTAAAGCAAAGCTCTAGTTTCCAGCTAAGGAGGAAAATGCTGCCAGCTGCTCCCCCAGAGAAAGGATGGTTTGGTGATCCTCTCCCACGTGTGCCTGCTGGCCCTGGCTGTAAGGTGGGGGGTTGGGGGCTCCAACGAGGAGTAGAATATCCAGGTTCTTCTCTGCTGGAGGGAAGCCCCTTCCCAAATGGGACCTGGGGCCCTGCCACCTGCCTGTTGTCCCTGCCGCGGGGATAAGGGCCATCAAATCTGCACAGGCAGACTTAGCATGAGTCTTTTCATTTCCCTCAGAGGCAGAGGGGCCTGGGCCCTGATCCAGAGGCTGCCAGTTATCTCTGGGGGATGCCCCAGAGGTACCTGGAACTAGGCAGGTAGTTCCTGCCTGAATGTACGTGTTTGTGGCCTCTGCCTTGAGCAGAGACTGTGACTGCTTGAGCCCTAGGGGTGGAGAGGCTTCTTTGGAGCAGAGCTCTTGATTACCAGGGAGGAATGCAGTACAACCTGGAGCTTCTCAGGCTCTAGGCAGAGAAGTGGGAGGTGGGGAGGGACAGGGTGGGACATGGGTGGGAAACACTGCATTCTGGTGGTGGTGAGCTCCCTGTCCCCTTGCTTTTCCACAGATAAGATATTCTCTGTAGCCTCCTGGGGCCTCAGTTTTCTTTTTTAGTAAAATGAGAAAATTGGGCAAGATGGTTTTTAAGGCATGTCTGAAATTCTAGAATTCCTTTACACATGGACAGCTGATGTCAGGCTTTTCCTTTTTATCTCCTGGGGGGCCTCCATGAGGCCTAGCTTTGCTGAGGAGCCCTCTTTTCATAGGCTTAAGTGCCAGGGGCTGGGACCAGTTCCCTCCTCTGCCTAGCAGCTTTCCTGGGCCCTGGGGTTCCCCACATTGTAAATTTGTTTACAGGAAGGAAGAAGCCTTCATTTTCGTCCTGTTGCTGTGTTTGGAGCCTCCCAGGGTGTGATGTCTGTCTCAAGTGCTTATGCTACTCTAAGTTTGTTGACAGATTTAGCAAATTACTAGAGAGACACCTCTCTCCACTCTGGAGTCAGAGGTCTGGAATGCTACTGCCAATCATCCAGGCTTTCTTGCCTGTGGAAGATCATCCGAAAGTTTAAGTAATGAAAAAAAAATTTAACAGGAGATAACAGATTATAGAAAATGTGTATAAAAGCCAACATATGCTCTTGAGGAAGGGCTGTGTCCTGCTTCGTGCTGACTTACTTGGTCTCACATCAACTTTTCTGTTGATGGTGTAGGGTAATATTGTCTCTTTTGTTCCTTTGCAGGATGTGCAGAACAAGTTAAAGGAGTCAGCTCAGAGTGTTGGCGATGAATTCATGAATTGTAAACTGGCTACTAGGGCCAAGGTATTTATCTAATTTAGGTTATTACCCTCTTAACTAGAGAAGCAATAATTTTAATGGTTATTACATATTTTGCCTCTACTGTATGGCAGGGATTATGTTAATACCCATTGCATGTTTTTCTCATTTAACCTTCATTTCAGTTGCTCTGAAACACAGGGATGCCAGGCCTATGTTACACTTGAAGAAATAGTCTGAGAGTGGCCCTAGACTTGTGAGCAGCAGGGCCAAGTTGTGGTTTGAACTCTGACCTCAGAGCCCACGAGGCCCCTCAAACCCTCTGTTCCTTTCTGTGATTCAGGTGAATGTGTGCTGTGTCACTAGCCTTTCGTATTTTAGAGAATTAATTGTTGCATTTGTTTATTTTTACAGTTTTTTTTTTTTAAAGACAAAGACTGTCTCTTTTTGCTCAGGCTAGAGTGCCATGGCCTCAGCTTTGTTTATTGCAACCTCAAACTCCTGGGTTCAATGGATCTTCCTGTCTCTGACACCCCAGTAGCTGAGACTACAGGTGCCCATCATGATGCCTGGCTATTTTTCCATTTTGTGTGGAGATGGGTTCTTGCTTTTCTCAGGCTGGTCTCAAACTCCTGGGCTCAAGAGGTCCCCTGGCTCCAGCCTGTTGAGTAGTTAAGACCATAGGTACATGCTACCATGCTTGGCTAATTTTTAAGTTTTCTGTGGAGACAGGGTCTTGTGTTTCCCAGGCTGGTCTTGAAGTCCTGACCTCATGTGATCCTCTCACTTTGGCCTCCTAAAGTGCTTGGGTTTTAGGCGTTAGTTATCATGCCTGGCCTGACTCTTTCTTAAATAACTTCTTCATACAAAAATAAGGAATCTTTTATCTTCATTTTATTTCCTGAGCTTTTTGTTTTCTTTTTGTTTTGTTTGATAGTTTGGTGATCTTCTCCCATGTGTGCCTGCAGGCCCTGGCTGTGGCCAGAAGCTTGTAAAAAGACTTTGGGGATGATCGAGGAATTCAGGAAGCCTTTTTCTCCTGTGGGGTCTTTCAGGAATGCAACTTTTATCATGTTGAGCATAAAGATGATTATTTGGGCTCGGCGCCTATAGCTCAACCAGCTAAGGCGCCAGCCATGTACACCTAAGGTGGCGGGTTCAAATCCCCAGCCCGGACCCGCCAAACAACAATGACGGCTGCAACCAAAAAATGGCCGGGCATTGTGGTGGGCGCCTGTGGTCCCAGGTACTTGGGAGGCGGAGGCAAGAGACTCGCTTGAGCCCAGGAGTTGGAGGTTGCTGTGAGCTGTAATGCCACGGCACTCTACCCAGGGGGACAGCTTGAGGCTCTGTCTCAAAAAAAAAAAAAAGATGATTATTTGAATGTTTTTTTGATAAGACCTCCAGTTAGATCAAATTTCAGTAGACCCTACAGTTGAAATGTTGCAGGATCATTGGTCTTAGTGTTTGCAGTATACAAGTGATGATGGTTTCTAGTGCTTCTTTGGAGATATGAAGAGAGAACTGCTACTGGCTGTTGAGAAGAAGGGTTTTGGAGGAGCATTTCTGGCATCACCTGGCCTTGGAGTTGGGCTCATTTACCTGTTCAGACAATTGGAGTTTTTTGTCTCCTATTGGTCATCTTTTGGCCCATCAACTGCTGTGATCAGAAGGGCATTTCAAGTCTAGTAATGCAGTTTCTCTCTTCTTCTCTGGTCAGGATTTCCTGCCAGCTGACATCCAGACCCAGTTTGCTGTTAGCCGGGAGCTGATCCGAAATATCTACAATAGCTTTTATAAGCTTCGAGACAGGGCCGAGAGGATTGCATCGAGGGCCATTGACAATGCTGCTGACCTTCTCATATTTGGGAAGGAGTTAAGGCAGGTGGCCTTCCAGGTTCTGTGGGTGGTGTGCTGGTGGTAGATGGAGCAGGAAGTTCTGTTCTACCACCTTTAAGCTGGTGGTAGATGGAGCAGGAAGTTCTGTTCCTGTAATCACCTGACCTGTGGCATGGGTCAGATAAGTGGGTAGAGGGTCATAGTTAGAAGAAAACAGGAGAATTTAGGCAGAGAAATGTTGGGCTCCTGGACACATGTAAATGCTCACTAGTGCCTTATGTGGCAGTTTTCCTATTGCCAGGAATTGACTTTAAAAAAAGATGGATTTGACTTGGGGAAGAACAGACTGTGGGCTGGCAATGCCTCCTTTACCTGACGGGGTGCTGAGACCTTCTACCTGGGACTCTTGCTGTCCTCAGCTGTCTTGGACATACCTGTGAACATGAATCATCTGGGGTTTTTTTGGGAAGAGGAACTGATGTGGGAGGTCTGTGGTGGGGCCTGAGGGTGGGGTCACCCTTTGTCACAGACTCTTCATTTTCCCAAGGACCACTCTGAGTAGCTAGGGTCTCAGGCAGGAGACATGCAGGTTGTTGTAGGAGGACTTGGTGTTCAGGGTCAGCCTGTAGCATGTGGTGGTGAGTTCGGGGCCTTACATGTCTCTTCCCTTGTGTGTTTCACTTCCCTTAGTGCATTAGGGTCTGACACGACTCCGCTGCCCTCCTGGGCCACTCTGAACAGCAGTACGTGGGGGACTCTTAAGCAGGCTCTGAAAGGCCTGTCTGTGGAGTTTGCGCTGCTTGCTGACAAGGCTGCACAACAGGTGAGTGGATTCGTTCTCCATGGGCACCTGTTCCAAAGAACATTCTATACCTAGATCTGGGGCAGTACTGCCTCCTTAGGTAGACCTCAGAGTCCTAGGCCTGGAGTGAGTGAGCAGCTGTTTCCCAGGTGGAGATGGCTGTCCCCTTTTGTTCTAGGCTGTTCCTTTGAGCTGTTTACAATTTCCATAGGGTTGCTTGTGACACAAACAGTCCTGGTCTCTTGATTGCTGGCTTTGCTGAGATCAGAAGATAGACTCTGTCTTTGAAAATGTAATCTTGGGTTTCCAAGGATACTTCTCTAGGTGGACCAGATAGTTCCCACTTTGTTCTCTGAGTCAACTAGTATCTGGGACATGGTGACTTAACTCATCAGGATAGTACCTAAGCCCTCAGTACCGCAGGAGACTTCCACTTCCTTCCACCCTTGATAGTTAACCTCAGGAAGTGTTTCTGCTGCAAGGGCAAGGAGCCATTTTTAGAAATTTTGAAAGGATCTTGTAGTCATTTGGGATTAATTTGAAGATACAGTATTTACCATCAAACATAAAAGTTCATCTGGGTGTTTTTATGTTAAAGGTGTTATGTTATTTTGAGGGTGAAAGATTGCTGTCTGTTTCTTGGGGAAATGGTCTCTAAGCTACTAGTAGGTATATATTTTTAAATAAGTTAAAGTAATATACTTACTAAAGCTTTATTCCCACCTAAGACTGGGAGCACTTGAGTCACTCACTTGCTCACTTGGTGTGTGACAGATCCACCTGTTGTGGAGTTGTTTTTTTTTTTTTTTTTTGAGACAGAGCCTCAAGCTCTCCCCCTGGGTAGAGTGCCATGGCATCACAGCTCACAGCAACCTCCAACTCCTGGGCTCAAGTGAATCTCTTGCTTTAGCCTCTGAAGTAGCTGGGACCATAGGCACCTGCCACAATGCCTGGCTATTTTTTGGTTGGAGCAGTCATTGTTGTTTTGGTGGGCCTGGGCTGGATTTGAACCTGCCACCTTAGGTGTATGTGGCTGGCGCCTTAGCCACTTGAGCCACAGGTGCCGAGCCAAGTTGGGGAGTTTTCAGGCTGGAGGTTGGACACTTGGTGCTTGAAAGAGAGAATTTGGTCTTTCTGCTGGTGTGGAAAGTCCTGGATTTTCTTCCACTTTTGTTCCTGGTGCCTGTGTGTTCCCTTTAGAGATTGTGTTTAGGGCAGTATTGATGTCTCTGGACCTGCATGTGGTCCACCTCCAAGCATGTGTGCCCCATTTTCTAATGCAGGGAGGACAAGACTATGGAGCAGGGGTGGATCGGGATGAAATGCAGGGGGAGCTCTGGTATCTTTGCTGTGACCAAGCTTAAATTTCTATGTTTTTTTTTTTTTTTCTTGAGACAGAGTATCATTATGTCACTCTCGGTAGAGTGTGGTGTCACAGCTCACAGCAACCTCAAACTCATATAGACTTAAGCAAGTCTCTTGCCTCAGCCTCCCAAGTAGCTGGGATTACAGGTGCCCCACAATGCCCAGCTAGTTTTTGGTCGCAGTTGTCATTGTTGTTTAGCAGGCCCAGGCTGGGCTCAAACCGACAACCTTGGTGTATGTGACCGGCACTCTACCCACTGAGCTACAGGCGCCACCATTTCTCTGGTTTCTGAGCCTCATTTTCCCATCGGTTAAATACAAGGGGGTTAGACTAGCTCAATAAAAGAACTGTTTGTAACCCAGGTGTGGTGGCATGTGCCTATACTTCCATCTTCAGGTTGGAGAGTCTCCTGAGCCCACAAGTTTAAGGCCAGTCTTAGGTGTGCCATGGGAGAGCATAATAAGACTCCCATCTCTTAAAAAAAAAAAAAAGTGAGAGGCTGGGGGTTAGTAGCTCAATGGTTGGAGCACTGGCTAAGTGTACTGAGGGTGGCAGGTTTGAACCTGGCCCAGGTCTGCTAAAAAGAAAAAAAGAAGGCTCAGTGCCCGTAGCATGGTGGTTATGGCACCAGCCAAATATACCAGGGCTGGAGGGTTGGAATCCGGTCTGGGCCAGCTAAACAACAATGACAACTGCAATTAAAAAAAAAAAAAAAAAGCCAGGTGTTGCGGTGGGTGCCTATAGTCCCAGCTACTTAGGAGGCTGAGGCAAGAGAATTGCTTAAGACCAAGAGTTTGAGTTTGCTGTGAGCTATGATGCCATGGCATTCTACTGAGGGCGACATAGACTCTGTTTCAAAACAAAGAGTGAGCAAGAACTATTATGTGTTTTTAAACTTGTTAAACCTTTTTTCCAACCTTGATACGTAAAACATTAAAATGAAGGCAGGGGCCCAGCCCCTTGTCACTCCTAGTTCCCATTTCAGCCGGGAAGCTCCAGTGGGTGCCAGAAATCCCCGGGGGTTAGAAGAGCACAGGATGAAGATCATAGGTGATTTCCAAGGTTTTTTCTGATTCAGATCTGGGTGCTGTGTCTCCATCCTGGAAAGGGAGGGAAGGTTCCTGCTTCTGGTGTGGTAGAAGTTTGAAATCTGAGATTTGCCCGTCTCTGTGAGTTTTTCTGCAGAAGTACCACTTCCTGAATCTTCCTCAGGGGTTTTACATGAGACTAGATGAAATAACCTTCTAGGACTTCATTCAATACAACTGAAATTCCACGCTATCCTTGCTGTACAGTTGGAGTAGTGTTTCTCAACCTTTTTTTATCTCACAGCAAGCACACTGGAACCTATAGTTAAAATTCTGTGGCACACTTAAATTATGTTGATCAAAAAAATGTAAGAAAAAGAATATACTTACTGTGCTTTGAATTTCTTTTCAAATAATTTAATTAATCTTTAAAAGTTTTCATGGCACACCTAAGATCCTCTCACAACACACTGGTTGAAAATCACTGAATTAAAGACCTCCTAATACTATTTCCTAATTCTGGTTTTACTGATACTAGTTTTATTCTCCCCAGATCAGTTAGGACAGCGGTTCTTTACTTGTGGGTTGCGACCCACAGGAACTGAATTAAAGGGCCCTGGCATTAGGAAGGTTGAGATCCACTGAGTTAGGAGTTGTGGATGACTCTATCCCAGCAAGATGAGTGAGACTCAGAGTAGGGGCTGTGCTTTCTGTGGTGATGGGATGTTTGCTTGGTTGATGGTTTAGGATCTTCTGTGGTGTTGAAGCATAAATGGGAATTGGTGGCAAATATGGGCAGGCAGTGGAGCCCTGAGTTCTCCCTTCTTACTGGACAAGAAGCCTCAGTCTTCTTTTGCCTCTGGTTGGGGGGAACAGGGCATGGGGCCAGTTGGTGTTTTCTTTGTGAGTTTACAAACCCTTTATCACACCAGTTAATTTCCTGGCACCTTTCCTGGCACCTTAATGGCCAGGATAGTGGTTGGCTGCAGGTATGGTGAAAGGATAGCTGGGGAGCCTTCCTGTTCAGGTCATGAGGCTGAGGGAGTGGAAAGGGGAATCTAGGGTCCTCTGTGGCATGGCACAGCCAGTGGTACCCCTGGCTTCTGGGATTGTGCTGTGCCCACAGAACTCTAGTCCTTTCTTTCTAGTCTTCTTCCCCCACTGCCCCTTGTACCAGGCTCCACATGAGCATGAGGGACTCAGGAGGGAGTCTTGTCTCCCTGCGGTGTCTGCAAGTCTTGGGGATCGAAGGCATGATCCATACTGGTCCGCCTTCAGGGTTGTGGCCCTGAGACCCAGTGTCAGCACTGGTGGGTCCCAGGGATACATGCCATTGGCCTGACTTTGCTGCTGTGGTGGCTGGGAGGGTGAAGCCTCATGTTCTTGCTGCTTGGGACTCGGGGTATAGAGAATGTGCTGTCCCTTCCGTGCCTTCCCTGACCTCTTGCCATCCATAGAGTGAGGAAACTCCCCTTAATGGCAGCCTAAGGTGCAGAATGCTACTGAGCACTTGTGCTGATCTGAACTTACGTCTCTCCAAGTGCCACTACATGGTGGACCCTGGCAGGTCAGGAGCAGTCCCTGACTGGTATCCAACCTGCTGGTGCTGATTCGTGTTCCCAGGATGCCAGGGTGACACTCAGAGCAGGGCTTTTCCCTCTGTCATTATCCAGGCACCGATTCCACTAACAGGGTGGCTCTCCGTGCTCTTGTGGACTTATTGTGCACCTCTTGGTTTGTCCCTGTCACTGTGCTGCTTGGGCGCGAACCCATGTGCAGAAGCCAGAAGGGGCACCTTCCTGCCAGCCCCCTCCCCTGCTGTGGCCTGGGTCTCCTGTCATCTTTGTGCTTCAGCCTGAGCACCTGACACCTTTGCTCACTTCCCTCCCTTGTGTCTTCAGCATCATGCGTTCTCCCTGCAGCCTTAGCCTTTTTTCTCCTCTTGAGCCCCCTTCCCAGACTTTTTTCTTTCCCTTCTTATTAGAGCTAATGGGAAACTCCCTTTTACCAGTAGTATTGTCCTCTTTTGACTTGGCTTACGGCTTGAAAGAGTAGCTCAGATTCTCTGTGGTGGTGGGTGAAGCTGGTGGGGGAGAGGCCTGAGTTACCAGCTCCCCTGGGACATCTGTCCGTCTGTCAGGGGTGAGATGGTAGCTCTGGAAAGCTCAAAGAAAGGAGGATACAGCAGTGTTGCACAACCAGAGCGAGATGGGCAGCAGTCCTCACTGGAACTGAGGCCCTTGTTCCCGCCCACACTGCTGGTTTTGAAGGCTTCTTTGCCTGGTGTTTGGGATGGGCTGTCACGTGGAACTGGCTGATGGTTTCTGGGGGAGCCTCTTTGGCTCTGGGTATAAGAGCTTGGTGGCATGCAGCTGGTCTGAGCCCCAAGGGGACTTTGGTCCTGTGTTTATGTTGGTTAATTTTCCCCTTGTCTTCCAGGGTAAACAGGAGGAGAATGATGTAGTGGAGAAACTGAACCTCTTCTTGGATTTGCTCCAGTCCTATAAAGTGAGTCCTGGCTGCCGTTTGGTTAAGGCTAGGGCTTTTGAGGATGATCTTATGCTCCTTTAAGGTGTAACTCTTGGAGGTAGAGAAAGGGCTGAGAAGCCAAGGTTGTGGCAGGAAGGTGGGCCTTCAGTCTTGTGGATGCGGCCTCCCTGGCTAGCTGTCCAGGCTTTGGGGCCAGTGGTGAGTGCTGCCTCTCCCCACAGGACCTATGTGAGCGGCATGAGCGGGGTGTGCTGCACAAGCACCAGCGGGCCCTGCACAAGTACAGTTTGATGAAGAGGCAAATGAGTGCTGCTGTGCAGAACCGTGAGCCAGAGTCTGTGGAACAGCTTGAGTCCCGCATTGTGGAGGTAGGTGGATGGGATGGGGGGGCAGCTACAGGTGACAGGCTCCTGGGAGCCTTTGCACATCTGCTCCTGGCCAGAGGCTAGAGCTGTCCTCTGGGCACCCAGTGTGATGCATTGCCTTGCTTGTAGTCCACTCTTCCCTTGCCACCTTCCAGATGCTCCATTGAAGTTAGATTTTGCTTCAATGGTTATAAGAGAAGAGGAGAGCCCCAGTTCAGGAAAGGTTGTGTGTGGGCCTCATTATTGGCTAGGCACAAAAGGAGGCTCTTTTTTTTGCAGCAAGAAAATGCTATTCAGACAATGGAGCTTCGGAACTATTTCTCCCTGTACTGTCTGCACCAGGAGACACAGCTCATCCATGTCTACCTGCCCCTCACCTCCCACATCCTTGGGGCCTTTGTCAACTCTCAGATCCAAGGGCATAAGGAGGTGAGCCCTATCCTGCCCTGGCCTGTGTTATGGCTGATGCCTTTCCTTTAAGCCTGGTGACCCTTGCAGCTAGCTGGTCTTGAGAAATTGCTTAGTGGAGTTGGGATGTGCATGGGGCCCTAAAATATAGTTCTTGTTCAGATCTGCTAGTCTTTATGTAGCCAGAATCATAATTGTGAAGTTGTCTTCTTCATAATTCTTGGGGGATGAGGTGGAGAGAGTGCTGGAGAGCCAGTGTAAAGGGATGGTTTCTTGCTTTCTGAGAAATCTAAGAAGTCACACTCTGGAAGGCCGAGGCAGGTGGATTTCTTGAGCTCAGGAGTTTCACACCAGCCTGAGCAAGAGCAGGGTGTTGTGGTAGGCACCTGTAGTCCCAGCTACTTGGGATCCTGAGTCAAGAGGATCCCTTGAGCCCAAGAGTTTGAGGTTGCTGTGAGCTATGACACTACAGCACTCTACTAAGGGCAACAAAGTAAGACTTTGTCTCAAAAAAATAAATAAATAAAATAAAATTTAGGGTTCTTGAATCCTGAGCCTGAGTGGGAGGTGGCATGAATCAGGTTTCAGCCATTACTACAGGTTTAATGTTTTTTCAAAACTCCTGGTCAGGGGTTCTCAACCTTTCTAATGCTGCGGTAGATGATGGTTCCTTAAGTCTTTGAGGTGAAATGGCCTGAGTTGTCCTGAGGCAGGCTTCTGCTTTGAGTGGGCTAGGGCCAATGGCTGTGGCCTATCGCTATCTCCAAACAGCCTAGGAGGCTTATGGGTCTGGCCAGGGCTCAAGAAACTCTGACAGAATGGCTACTGTCCAGTTCCTTTCCCAGTCTCCGTGTAGTTCCCACGGCCTCCTGCTTGCTGGTGTCTTTGTTCTTCCTTTTCCTGTGGCCCTCAGTGCCTCTGGTTAGTGTTGGGGTCATGATTGTTTCCTGTATGATGTGTCATCTTGTGGCCCCTCTGCTTGTGGGTGTAGTGTGGGGACCTCAGGCCCAGAGTTCATGAACCCCTATCTCAGATCCCTGCTCCATAACTGTGATGACCTCTTATGTCCTCTGGGACTCAATTTCCCCATCTGAAAAAAACTTCACCAGCTTTCCAAGATTGGCCTGGGCAGTCAGAAGCGGGTAGATTGATGCAGCAATCACATTGGTGATAGCCACCTGTTCCTGGTCTGCAACTGGTGCTGGTACCAGCTGGTTTACATTTGTCCCTGTCATCAAGGAACACATATGCTGGTGGGAGAGTTAGAGAGCTGGCCTGTCAGAGGAGGAATGGTCTTTCGTGCTCTGATAGAGCTTGCACAGAGCTTGGAGACTGGGATGGGCCCATAAGGGAGCTAGTGATTTTTGTGTGGTAGGTCAGGAAAGTGCTTGTAAGTAGCCTGTAATATGAACTCAGACTTGTAGTTCACAAAGGCCATTGACAATGGTATGGGGGTGGGTTAAGGGGTGGAAGGTGGTGCTTATAAACCTGTTGGGAGGCAATTGTAACTGGCCAGGCTAGTGGCCATGTGGACCTTGGTCTAGAACTAGTTCATGCCAGATCCACCTGTTTGTTTGAGATGTAGATTCTAGGGCACAGAGCCTGCCCCAGACCTAAGTCAGAATCTCTGAGGCAGGGACTCAGGTGTCTGTCTTGTCCTCTGCATATTCCTAGGGCCACGCTCTGCCTTTCTGTGGTCCTAGGAGCCCCTGCATTGCAGGTTTTGGTCCCTAATCCTCACCTCCTTCCCAGGCTCCACACCTCCTCGCTCCATGGTTTCTGTTCCTCAACTTGGATATGAAAGTGCTTGGCGAATGGGTGTGGCCATTTTTTATTCCTATCTGTGTTTTATCCACTTGGTGGACACTATCTTGGTGTTTCACCTGCTGAGATGTCTGTCCAGAAGGCTAGTCCTTGAAAAACTCTTAGAAAGTGTGCTGGAAATGACCCAACAAGGATGTTTCTTGAAATTTGACATCAACCAAATTTGGGGCCCTTTGGTCTTGTGTGTGGAGGACAGGGAAGGGGCACTGTGACATCTGGCATCTGGTGTAGTCCTTATTTAGCCTTTTCCTGTGGGGACAGGAGAGGGAAGGGGCTGATCTCTCATTTCTAGGGCTTCTATGGATAGCTAGAGGCCAGGAGCCTGTGTGTAGGGTTATAGCCTGCACTTGGGTGGGGGGTTCTCCAGGGACAGAGGGTTGGAGCAGATATGGCACAGAGGGGATCCTGGGTCCCTGCCCTGCTGACTTCTCTCCTTCCTCTCCCTCAGATGAGCAAGGTGTGGAATGACCTGAAGCCCAAGCTGAATTGCCTCTTTGTGGGACCACACAGTGTACTGACCCCACCTCGCTCCCCACCAGAGGATGGCATGTGTCCTCACTAGTGCCTGAGGCCCACTGCGGGAGCGCCCTGCGGCCTCACTAAAACCTCTTTCCAAATGCTGTGTCCCTGTTTCATTCCCTACTCTGTGGTGCCTCTTAGTTGGGCCAGGCCAGTGGATCATCTTGTGCCCATCCTGCAGCATCCATGGAAACAGCGGACCACACTGGGGCTGTCGTATTGCCTTCTCCTCCGATGGCTGCTCTCTCTGCCAGTCTGGCAGGGAGCCGGTGAATGTAGGTGCTGTGATTCTCTGGAGTGGCTTTCTCCTCATGTCCTGCTCAGGGAGAGGCAAGGATGGTGTCTCACAGCAGATAATTCCTGAGGGCGTTTGGAGGGTTACAGTTTCTACAACAGTCAGGGATGTGGGGCTGGGTTAGCAAGCAAACGAGAGGGCGGACAGCACTGCCCTGTGGCTGGATGTGGTGGCTGACCTTTGACAGGGGGTCAGAACAGGTACTTTGGGTAGACGGAGAGGGTGAGGTGGCTGCTACAGAAGTCACTGGATGTACATGGTGCTGGTTTTTGAGGGAACATGCTCCAGTGAGTGCCTCGGTACCCTAGTCTTATACCGATCTCTGGGGCTGAGGACCCCTGTGCCCCTCCATGCACAGACATATGACCATGTTTACCTCATGGTCTGAGGCTCCTCCTGTCTGTCTATGGGCTAGAAACTGCTCTGTTCTTACATTGCATGGATTCCCTGCTTTTGGGCAGTTAGTGTTGGGGTCCATGTGGTCACTGCAGTAAGAAGGACATAGCAGAGGATAGATGAGGGGTATGGGAAATGGGTTATTTCAGCTGGGGCTTTAGAGAGGCATCTGTGTTTCTGGGGCTGACCTCTTTTTTAATTGGATATCCTTCTTTTGGGTGATTAGAACCGTCCTTCCAACCTCCCTTCACACACTTGTCAGCATAGCCACCCACACATGGAGGGGGCCAGCCATCCTTTGGGCCACGTCTGTTCTTGGGATGAGGAATGAACTATTCTCCTGAGCTCTGTAGGATGTGAATGCTTACCTCAGGACCGGATATGTTTCTCCCCAAATCTGTTCGCAGCAAGCACACATGGCCTTCATCTAGGGCAGGCATCCTCAAACTACGGCCGTGGGCCACATGCGGCCTGCTGAGGACATTTATCTGGCCCGCCGACTGTCCTGCTTGGCAGCCAACTTGTCCCGGGGCCCATAGTCCGGCCCGCCAACAGTCTGAGGGACAGTGAACTGGCCCCCTGTTTAAAATGTTTGAGGATCCCTGATGTAGGGGCTGGGAGCCAGGCTAGGCTCTCCAGCACCCTTGGGCTCCTTTGGAGCCTGTGGTGTCACTGTCCAGGGAGAGACACTGGAAGAGGCTTTAATGGGACTGCAGGGTTTCTGAAGTTCCTTTCTGGGACACTTGTTGGTCTTCAAGGGATTTCCTCTCACTCTAATGCAGGATTCTTCCTTTCTGCCTGTGTACTATCTTGCAGAGTTTGGACAGAGAGGGCGGCTCACTCTATCCACAGACAGGTGAGCCTTTCTGATAAGCTCCAGAGGGAACATCAGGGCCTTTTGGTACAGTAGGTAGCTGCTTCAGGCCCTTTAGCAGGACATGGTGCTGTGACTTAGTGACTGTGGGGCTTGGGTCTACCTCTGCTGTGCGGGTTCTGTCTGTGACTTCCTGCTGCAAGGCCAGTTGCTCCCTCCTGGCCAGACAAAAAGAGGACAGAGTGCTCTTAGTCTGATAGCGGGGTGGAAGTTTAGAGACTTACTACCTGTATCTGGGTGGTAGGGCTGTCCCTGCTTTTTGCTTTCTGTAGAAAGCAAAAATTGTCAGCTGAGCAGGCCATGCTAATCACAGGACTGCCACTGCCTGAATCTGTGATGTTTGAGCCTTAAAGTATGGCCCTATGAAGGAAGAAGGCTGCAAGGTATCCTCTGCCCTGTCCTGCCCAGTTGTGGGACTGAGGAGCTCATGGGGAGAGCTGTGGGCGTTATTTGCCAATGTTTTGGGTTGACACAGCACACTCCTAACTCAGGCCGAGAAAGAGAGTCTTAGCACTGAGACTTCCAAATGAACTTTTCTGTAAAGAACTTTACTCCCTGGTGAGTGAAAGGTAGGAGATTCCTTTTCTGGTGACTTCTTATTGTGGAAACTCTTGAGGAACAAGGTCTGAAGGTCCTTGTGTTTTGGAGGCTAAGAATGAGGGTGTAGGTGAGGAGGGTGAAAGGCAGGGGTAAAAGGACAGCAGTGAGGGGAAAGAAGGCAGGGGTGGAGAGAAGGGGTGAGGAGGTCAGAGGTGAGAGAGGAGGCATGAGAAGGGCAGAGGGAGGGGTGAGGCTGAGGAGGGGCAGGCGTTAGGGGCCAGGTGAGGAGTGTAGGTGTGGGGCTGCTTCTGAGGCTTTCATGGAGGCGGGCACCTTTCCTGTAGTCCTGCCTATCCGAGATCCCCCCAGCTGCTTCTTAAGGTCAGCTGGCAGAGCCCTACATGCAGGACAGGGCAGGTGAACTGGGGCCTGCAAAGCCTACTTTCCTTTTCTGTCACTTGGATGTAGGTGCCACCATAGGAGACACATGTCTCTCTGGTTGCCCTGCTGCCTAGCTTAGTGGGGAGTCCTGCCAGGTGGGACACTGGTGGGGGGCGCCACCTACTGCAATTGAGGAAGGCCTGCATACTGGGTGGCTTTGTAGATGGGGTAAAGGTAAAACATTTCCTAAGATTCTCCTGTTGCTGGGCTGAAGAGGCAGCACAGGTTGGCAGACGCGTGGGACTGAGTTAGGAATGCTCTCTGTATTTGAGGCTTTTTCCTCTTGCTTTGCGCGAGTTAGTTTATGTATGAAGCACTTTATGAGGCTGCAGGAATTAATTACTATTACACCCAATAAACTGGAATTGTTGACACTTGGTCTACATGCTGAAGTTTTTAATCAAACTTATGGGAACAGTTGTTATTAAATGTGTATGAAAGTTAGGTCAGGTTCTAAGTTGTGTAGCATGTGGTTTGACTCTTGGGGTAGGTGAGAGGACTAGCCTGTGATACATTAGACTTGGTATTAATCCTGAACCATTGAACTAAACCTGGCTTTAGTTTCCCCCACTGTAAAAAGGAAGAATTACAAATGGGGGAGGCAGTGAAAGGCTGTGCCTTCTACCCCACAGTGGTGAGCACGCACACATGCATGCAGCCCTCCTTTGCCAGCTGTCACTGTGGGGATGGTCAGAAATGCCATCTTCCCCTCGTAGTCCTGCTCTCCTGCTTTCCCACTGTCTAACAGCATGGGTTAGCCCAGTGTACCTGGTAGCTTTTGGTGGACAGCACTTGGCTGGCTATGCTGGTGCCTGGTGAGCAATTCAGAGGCAAAAGACCTTTATTTTCCTTGCCATCTACTTAGTTCCCACCCCTGAAGCATGGCTCTTTGAGTCCAACTAGTTGACAGCTGCACTGGTGGGGCCAGCCCAGACCTCCTGCTAAATGGTGTCCACCTCACACAGTGTGTAGTCCAGGATGGTATCCTGACCCTGAAACTTGAAGTACCCATGGAATTTCTTCTTCTTAAGCAGGAGTGGAAACCAGTAGCTGTCATCAGGCCACATGTCGCTGAAGGGTATTTGGTCCAGTGGGAACCAGTGGGGGCGCATTTCTGTACCAAGAGATAAAAAGGAAGAGCATTGGTGTTCAGCTCAAATTTAAACATTTGACATTCTTTTGTATCTCACCCTCACAACCATGTATGCTGGTATGCAGCTGCGCTGTCCTGTGACCTAGATGAGGAAAACAGGGCTATGGGGACCTGGTCTGGTGCTCAGACCCAGTGCAGTGAAAGAAAAGATCAAGCTTTTCTCCTGACCCACAGAGGTGGAGAGCAGGGAGCAGACTCACCATCGCTTTCCATGGGTGTCCCCTGGATACTGTCTGTGCAGAAGATGTGCACATCCATCAACTCAGGGTTGCCCTCAAACTCAAACATGATGCGGCCCACCTTGAGCAGCTTGTCCACAGTCAGACCACTCTCCTCCAGCAGCTCCCTATGGACAGAGGTGGAAGAAGGGAGGAGGCCATCAGCAAGGTGCCCAGGCTGACGTGCAACCCTGAGAATGGCAAGGGGAGGAGCAGAGCCTTTGTGCAGGTGGGCCCAGGGAGGCACCAAAATGGATGCACAGGCTGGGAAACCTGGGAGGATGCATTAGTAGGTCCCAACCTGGCTGAGCTTTGGAATGAACTTAAATGTTTAAGAAACTGATTTTGTTAGTGGGCTCTGGGGAGGGGCTGCCAGTTAGGGGTGCACATGCCTAGTGCAACACTTTTCTGGGTGTTGAACAACCATAGCCTCACAAGTGGATGGCAGGGTTGGGACTGATGCCCCTTCCTGCAGCCGAGCATTGCAGCTAACTGCAGCAGCCACCTGCTGAGGCTCAGAGAACACAGGGTCATATCACAGCTCTGTAGACTCTTTGCTGCAGGAGGAGCTCTTGTTCTAACACAAGGCCAGCACCCACACAGGTGGAACATATATGACACACTTTGGCCTCTCTGGCTGTATGTGGACCCCTCAGCTGTGCATGAAGGGGCCATAAAGGGCTAATCTCATACTGGGAGCACACAAATGCTGCTGCATCTCAGAAGAAGTCCACTGACTCAGCCAGCCAGAATGTTCCCCTTAAATCACGGTTCTCAACCTGTAGGTCGTGACCCACAGGAACTGTATTAAAGGCTGCAGCATTAGGAAGGTTGAGAACCACTGTCTTAAATAGTCTAATGCTATCACTAATTTAAAGTTATTTAAAAAACTACATGTTCCTTTATGACAATCCAGGAAAGAAGACACCCATGAACTCATCACTTAGAACCGTCAGTGCCATTTCAGTGTTTTTCCCTGGTGTGTGTGTTTCTTTTTCCTTTATACATCCCTTTAAAAAGTACAAACATACATAATTTATGCCTCGTGCTTTTCACCCACCCAAGAGAGGGATACATGACATTCCACATACCTAAAGGAATCCAGCCCATTTCTCAACTGCTACGCATAATGGAAAAAGAAAACATCCCAACTTCTGTTTATTGTGGAAACCTGTCATAATCAGCTTCTCATCCCAGACAAATTATTTATTGTGTTCTCTTGGTTTCTTGTTCAGCTTCTTAGCATACACTACCCAGAAGACCTCCCTTGTACTTGGTACCCTGGGTACCCACATTAATTATAGCCATGACTTTCAGCCCGTTCTTCCATAAAGAGATGTTTCTCACTTCCCTACTGCTCTGTATTATTTCTATAAAAACATTATGTTTGGCTGTGTATTGTGGTGTGTAAAATTTTTTTTAAGCTTTGATCTCCAAGTTACGTTAGGAGCACAACACATGATTACTTTCTGCTTGTAATCAGGAAAACCACTTTGTTCATTTAAGAAGCACATGTTAACATTTGGTTAAAAGATCATGGTTAATCAGGCTTAAGCTCTAGGCTGGAGAGGAAATGCAAAGACCTGGAATTGGCATTTATTCATTGAAATGGTTAAAAGGTGGACTTGACTTAAAAAAAAAAAGTATTGTCACTTGGGGGAGTGCAAATGGCTCCCCAATTAAATGTAACAGCACTCGCAGGGCTTCACCTGCCTGTCTGGCAGCAAGCTGGTGCTTATCTTAAAAACTTCATCTACTGATAGAATGTTTTGACTAATTTTAGTTAATCTTCCTTGAGTACAAAATATCAATAATCTCCTCAGTGTCAGAGCTAAAGCTCCATTTCACAGGCTGGGATAATTAGGCAGGCGAAGATGACACTGCTGCAGTTTTGCCTAAGTGTTTGACTGTCTCCACGATGTTCAGTTCCCCGACAGCAGAAAAGAGGATGTATAATTAAACAAAAGCACAGATCAGTGTGGGTTTCTGTGGTGTCAAGTGGCAGGGAGCAATCCCGCTCCAGTTGGCCCTGCTCTTGGGCCTTGCACCTTTTGAAAGCTCTTTGTGGGTCAAGAAAGCTGGTAGCAGCTCATGCCACACACCTGATGCTCAAAGTTGATGCCATGGGGCTCATAATCCTGGTCCAAGTGCCTGCCTCCAGTGGAGGGGTGAGCCCCCACTCATGCCTGTCCTGGAAGTGAGTGTGGAAAGTCTGATCTGTAGCCCCGTAACAGGGGACAAAGCCTGTAACAGGAGACAAAGCCTATGCCAGATTCCTGGGTCCTCTTCAGGGCAGCTGGGGCCTGGGGCTACTGGGTGCCAGGAGGTCTCTGAGGGGAGGTTCCACTCAGATGTGCAGGTGAAGAGGCCTGGCAATTCAGCCTGACATTAACAGCAGGTCTTCCCCAGGGTGGGTGGGACTGTTTGTACCTTGGGACTCCTAAATGTCAGCCTGTCTGGTTCCAGCATCTCCTGTTCCTCATGTACATGGATGGCCCCTGACATAGGACTTTCTGACTTTATGATAGTGTGAGAACACCATGAGTTCAATAGAAACTGTACTTCTAGTACTCACGCAACCATTCTATTTTTCACTTCATGAGGTACTCAGCACTCACTTTTTTGGTGTTGTGTGTAGAGGAGAGTCATTGTCTCTGTTGCCCTGGGTAGTGCCGTTCACAACCTTAAACTCTTGGGGCTCAAATGATTCTCTTGCCTCAGTTTTTCATTTTTTTGTAGCAGAGACGGCATCTCCCTATTGCTTAGGCTGATCTTAAAATCTCGAGTGCAATCAATCTGCCTGCCTCAGCTTCTCAGAGTGCTAGAATTACAGGTGTAAGCCACTGCCTAGCTGCTCAGTACTTTTATTATATAAATAGGCTTTGTGTGAGATCTTTTTGCCAAACTGTAGGCTAAGGTAAGGGTTCTGAGCATGTTTTTTTTTTCTTTTATTTTAGACAGAGCCTCAAGCTATCCCCCTGGGTAGAGTACAATGGCATCACAGCTCACAGCAACCTCCAACTCCTGGGCTCAAGCGAGTCTCTTGCCTCAGCCTCCCAAGTAGCTGGGACTACAGGCGCCCGCCACAGCGCCTGGCCATTTTTTGGTTGCAGCCATCGTTGTTTGGCGGGCCCGGGCTGGGAATTCAAACCCACCACCTTAGGTGTATGTGGCTGGCGCCTTAGCTGCTTGAGCCACAGGTGCCGAGCTGGTTCTGAGCATGTTTAAAGTAGGCCAGACTAAGCCAGGATGTTCAATAGCTTAGTTATGTTAAATCTTTTTTGACTTAAGACATTTTTAACTTTTGATGGGTTTACTGGGACGTAGCCCACTATAAGTTAAGGAGCATCTGTACTGGAGTATTGGGGGGGAGCCCTGGACTCTGTCATCCAGCATGCCTCTCACCCCACAGGGGCAGGGCACAGAGTTTTGTCAGAGGGCATCCCTGCCCTTGACTGCTTCCTACCTCTTATGTGCCCTGTACCCTGAGCAGAGAGGCCTGCCTGCTGGGTACCCAAAGAACAATGGCCAGGGGTCCTCAGAGCCAGTGTGGCAATGCAGCATAAGGCCTTGAGTGTTGAACTTTGACCTCAGTCCAAAGGTGAGGCCTGTCTCTGCTTTGCGAAGTCTGAGGTGAGGAAATTACTCATGCATCATGGCCACAGGGAGCAACTGCCTCCAGTGAAGACCAGGCCCCTGTGGGTAGTCAGTATCAAAAAGTATCAACTAGGACCTAGGGCAGACTCAACCCACCTGAGCTCTCCACAGAGGGGAAGGGATCTAATTAAGTGGATCAAACTGCACAGCAAAAGGCTCTTTATCCTGTGATATGAGGACAAAGGCCCATCCCTCCCCCAGACCAGTAGCAGCCAGTCCACTCTGCTGAGTTTGTTTATTTATCCACCCTCCCATCTAAGGCCCACTGTCCTGTGCAGGTACCTGAGAAACAGTGGGAAAGGAGGCAAATGTAGTTTCATGTCACAGAAGTCATGTAGGCTTGAGAGGTAAGAGTGCAGTGCAGGGAAATCATGGTCTTCGATAAATGACATAGCGCCAACTAAGTATCTTTATTGAAAAGCCCAATCTGACCCCCATACCTAGACTAAACACAATTCTGTATGGATTTAAAACAGTTTGTAGAAAAATACTTAGGAGTCTATCTTCTTATGCTTGGGATAAGGAGGTTTCTTGAAAAGGATCTAAAAATTGTTAACCATAAAGAAAAAATTTATATGGGAGTACATTAAAATAACATTTTATCTAAATGTCATTACTAGTAAAAAGGCAAGCCACAGAGTAAAAGATATTTGTAATAGTTGTATATGATGACTCAGATCTAAAGTATATGAAAAACTGCAAATTAATTAAAAGGCAACCCAATAAAATAATGGGTATATGATTTGAGCAGATACTTCACAAAAAAAGGATATCCAAGTGGCCTGCAGACATTGAGAAGGTGCTCAACTTGATTGGTCATTAGAACAAACAAAAACACAAGGAACCATTGCCAGATTCACCAGAAGGGCTAAAATGACAAAGACGGAAAATACCAAGTGTTGTTGAGGATTTGGAGGAACCAGAATTTACATACTTCTGGTGGGAGTTTAAGTTAGTGCAATGACTTTGGAAAACTGGCAATAATTACTAAAGGTGAACAAACATCTCCAGTCTTCATTCTAGGTAACTGCCCACCAGGGAAGAGTACATATGGGCACCAAAAGACACGTACAGGACTGTTTATAGCAGGGCCACTTGCAATAGCTCCAAACACCCTTTCATAGCAGTACAGGTAAACTGCAGCATGTTCACACTCTGGAATACTATGACACATCTACCTGTAAACATAATGTCAGAAAGAACAGACAAAAGGGCACACCCTGCATGATCCTATCTTGTGATGAGACAGAACAGGCCAAATCAAGTACCAGAAGTCAAGGTGGGGGGGGGGCAGGGTTCAATGGTCCATTTCTATTTCTTGATCTATGTATTGGTTAAATAGGTGGATCTGGCTGGGTGTGGTGACTCACATCTGTAATCCCAGCACTCTGGGAGGTTAAGGTGTGGGGGGGACTGCTTGAGCAAGACTGAAAACTGTCTCTACTAAAAATAGAGAAATTAGTTGGTGAAAGCCCAGGAGGTTGCAGTGAGCTATGATGATGTCACTGCACTCTTAACTGGGGAGACAAAATGAGTTGCTTGTTTCAGGGGGGAAAAAAAAAAGGTGGACCCACTTTTTAAAAAGGGCACTGATGGAGATAAGTGCATCTTCTCTATAAGAATTACATATTACACTTCAATAAAAACTTGACTTATGAGCAGGGAAGTGAATAATTAAATGTGATCAGGAAGGGTGAGAGTGCTTGCTGTGAAGGATATCAACAGAATAAGATTTATGGAGAACAGTGGGGCTAGGGGAAGCACCCTTTAGAAGTGAAGGCTGAGGAGGGGCAGCCAGCTGAGGAGCCAGGAATACCTTTGGGTTTCTGAAGGGAGACAGGAAAGGGCGTGGTGGCTGACACAGAAGAGGGGGCATTTATTTTAAAGGCACTGGGAGCTAGTAAGGGGTTTGATGTGTGGGTATGAGTGGGGGGTGGGAACCTAGATAGTTTGGGAAAGGCCATCTGGCAGCTGTGTGGAGCATGATTTGGAGAAGGAATGGTCTGCCTGGATGCAGATTACACCTGTGGGTAGAAATTATGCACTCCCTGCACTATACTCAGTCTCCTCCCAGATCCAAGACCCCCAAAGGAAAACCATTTATGTTCAGTACTGAGAGTCAGGAGTGATGTCCTATGTTCATGTTGCATTCAAGAACTGAACATTGATAGAGTGCAGGAGGAAAAGTTTCCAAGATCCCAAGTATGTTTGTAAGAAAATAAATCAAGGCTGCAAGATTGCTTTTTACCAGCAAAATGAAAGCTGATATTCAGCCACTTGGAGCTCCTGTCCAGTTTTCTCAGTCCCTGACCCCCAACCTTGATGGCTAGAGCCCCTTCAACACATCCTGCTTCTGGTAATGGCCATTTCTCCCTTATATCAGGTCCTTAGGGAGTTTTCCTTGTGCCCAGTTATTATTCACCCTTTTTGTCCTAGAGGCCCTGACTTCCAGGTGTGGACCAGACCTCCCTTCTGCACACATCTCCTTTTTTTCTTTTGCAGTTTTTCTGGCCAGGGCTGGGTTTGAACCCGTGCACACATCTCCTAAACCCAGCAGCCAAATGAGATGGGGCCTATGGAGGGGTAGGAACTGTGTCCCGTTCCTTTGTTCTGGAGTTCCACACAGGGCAGTGCTACATTAACTCATGACCTGATGGATGGTCTCAGAGAATCAAAGACATCTTTTACTGTGGGTTGTAAAGAAAATAACCTGAAAGCCAATGGGCTGGCCCAGCTTTCCTCTTCTCTAGGGAAAGTAGCCTTAAGGTTGCCAGCCTTTTTCAGAACAAGAATAACATTAACAGGAGCTAATGTTTGTGCATTGCTTTGTCATGTTTGTACAGAGATCTTGTTTATCTTCACAAACTTGGAGTAGCAGGAAGGGCAGAAAGTTTGATGTCTAGAGGGCTGTGAGGGCTTAGGCAAGTTCTCGACCCTCTGCCCTTCAGCTCCTTCCCATGTGAAGCCAGTTATGTTGAGGATTAGGTGAGACTGTGCACAATAGGCTTTATATCAGTGGTTCTCAACCTTCCTAATGTTGCAGCACTTTACTAATGTTGCAGCGCTTAAATACAGTTCCTCATGTTGTGGTGACCCCCAACCATAAAATTATTTTCATTGCTATTTCATAACGTAATTTTGCTATTGTGATGAATCGTAATGTAAATATCTGATATGCAGGATGGTCTTAGGTGACCCCTGTGGGGGGTCGTGACCCACAGGTTGAGAACCGCTGTTTTAGATGAAAGTGATCACTAGCTCCTCAAATGCAGAACCCAGGTGACTGATAAGCCCATGAGCTGTACAGTGAGGCAGCTGGGATTGTTCAACTTAGGTCCTTCCTAGAGCCATCACCACCGCCACACAGCAACAAGCTGGGCACTGTTCTAAGTCCTTTATATGCACTTCTTCATTTACTCTTCACAACAATCCTAAGAGGTATTGAGCTTCTCTTTTTTTTTTGAGACAGAGCCTCAAGCTGTCCCCCTGGGTAGAGTGCTCTGGCATCACAGCTCACAGCAACCTCCAACTCCTGGGCTCTAGCGAGTCTCCTGCCTCCGCCTCCCAAGTAGCTGGGACCACAGGCACCCGCTACAACGCCTGGCTATTTTTTGGTTGCAGCCATCATTGTTGTTTGGCGGGCCCGGGCTGGGGATTCGAACCCGCCACCTTAGGTGTACGTGGCTGGCGCCTCAGCTGGTTGAGCTATAGGCGCCGAGCCTAGGTATTGAGCTTCTACCTGCATACTGAGATGAGGAAACAGACTCACGGGTTTAATACACACTCCAGGTTGCAGGAGTTGCTTCTGTGGTCCTATCTGCCCCTTTCTCACCTCTTGGCCCCATCCTCAATGGTCTCTCCTTCATGCACTTTGCCCCCGAAGCCATTCCACCGGCCAGCCCCGAAGCCTCGCTTCTTCATGCCTAAGAGAACTCTCTGAGGCTGCAGCACCAGCACCAAGGTATACAGCCTGGAGGCGCCCATGGTCCCCTAGGTTCTAAGAGGAAGGAAAGAGGATGGGGTTAGCCTTATCTTGGAGGAAGCTGTGCTGCAGCAGC
This sequence comes from Galago senegalensis, assembly GCA_963575145.1. Taxonomy (NCBI): domain Eukaryota; kingdom Metazoa; phylum Chordata; class Mammalia; order Primates; family Galagidae; genus Galago; species Galago senegalensis. The sequence goes on along the minus strand of CAUYTI010099587.1, from coordinate 38,218 downwards.
CAGGTGGAAGGGAGAGTTCTTGGGGGGAAGTGGAGGAGGCCTGGTGGTAATTTCCCAGCCCTGCCAGTGTTAGATGGAAATCTACGATTGAACAAAGGATTTTCAGGGGTGACAGGCCTGGCCCTCAGAACCCAGTGGCATTAGTGCCAGCCCCTCCACTTGCTAGGGTGCACCTTCAGGTGGCAGGGTATCTCCCTCTCCCCACTCCTTGGCACTGAGCTATAAGAGGGTGACATGGCCTTTCCAAAAGGGGCTCTTGCTGCCATGCCTGCCCCCAGGAACTTCGGGCTCATCTGCACAAGCAGTAGGGCAGACAGGCTAGCCCCCGTCCCCTGCTAACACCCAAATAATCATGCAGGTTATGCAATGCTCTCAGGTCAGATTTTGGCCTTGGCTTCTTTTGGCCTTCTGGGATGTGGCCTGTCTCTCTGCAGCAGCAGGTCTACCCATTGAGGCTGGCCTGTCCTCCCTCTAGGGTAGGAGCTCATGTTCCACTTACTGTGCTCTTGTTGCTGCTGTGGGACCTGGCACTCAGAGTAGATTAATGGAGCCACAGGGGCCCTTCCTGTTCCTACAGGTGTATAGGTCCTGAGAAAGGTTCTGAGGGTGATGCCTCTGCCAGGGTCCCTGCTGGAGAAAGGACCTTGGAAAAATGCTGGAGGACCAGGACCAGTTTCCTGTTGCTCTGTCCCTATCCCAACCTGGAACACATCTGGTCAGGATAGCATTCTGGACCAGGCATCTTCCTTAGAAGTTATGGTGTTTGAGGAAAGGACCAAGGATAGGTCCTGGTGTGTGTGTGTGGGCAAGTCAAGGAAGGGAGGCAGGTCTGTGGTCATCTTTCCCAGGAGGCCTGTGTACTTTGTCCTGACACTGTTCTGTTTGTGCGGGAAGCCCCAGCCTCCTAGGTCAGGCTCCGTGGTAACGATACCAGCAGTGTCCAAGCTGTCATTTATAATGCACTGATTACGTAAGTCTTTTTAAAAAGTATCTCATTTAGGCTTGGCGCCAGGAGCTCAGAGGCTAGGGCGACAGCCACATACACCAGAGCTGGTTTCCTGGCCAGGGCCATACCTGGTACTGCACCCCACACCCAGGCCCCACTCCTTTTCTCCCACCTAAGCTCCCCAGGCCCACGGACCCCCCTTCTCGGCCCCCCAAATTCGGCTGCTCGGTTCCCAGTTTCTGCCTGGTTACCCAGCCCAGCGCGCTTCCCGCTCCCGGTCCTCTGATTCCCTTTTCCCTCTTTGTGCTCTTCCGCCTTCCCCGTCGGGTTTTCCCGGCTCTCAAACCCCTTGCGCTTCCCGCTCCCGGCCTACTCCTATCCGCGCTGCCCGGTTCCACGTTTCCCTACTCCGCGCACCTGACTTTCAGCTCCAGGATACTGAGTCCCGCGCTCTGTCCGAAACTGCGTCCCACTTCCGGGGGGCAGGGCCTCTGGCCGGAAGCGGGGCAGGACACTTCCGGTGGTGTAGACCTTCGCGCAGTGGGCGCCCATGGCGGGGTGAGTGGGCTGGTACGCTCAGCCAGCATTGGGGAGGGCCCTGCTGGTTGCGGGGAGGGAGTGGTGGAGGGCCGGAGTAACGCGAGGCCGAGCGCTGGACACCACTGGACACAGTGGAGCGGTGAGCCAGGCCCGCAGCCCCGGCCCTGCCCTCGAAGGCGCAGCTAGAACCAGCTTATGGCCAGCAAAGGCCCCCAAAGGAGGTAGGGCCCTGGGAGGTCTCTAGAGAGGCCTACGGTAGGCAGGTAGGGGCTTTTAGAGAGAAGCAGGTGAGTGGGGCGGGGGCTGCAGGTAGAGACCTTTGGAGAGAGGCACGTGGGTGGGGCGGGTAGCTGCAGGTGGGTTTTAGAGAGAAGCAAGTGGATGGGCTGCAGGTAGAGTTGGCTGCAGGTAGAGACACCTTTAGAGGCAGGGGGTGGGGGAGAGGGCAGCAGGTCTTTAGAGAGAGGGGCAAGTGAGCTGAGATAGGGGCTTCAGGGAGGAGCCTTTTAGAGAAGCAGGTGTGGGCGGAGGAAGGGGTTGCAGGTAGAAGACTGCAGGCGTGAAGGATGTAGCGCAGGGCTTCTGAGAAGCAAGAGGGTGGTGTGGCTAGAATCTGGGTTGTGCCTGGACTGCTGGAATTAGTTCTAGCATATTGGAGCAGTCTGTGCAATTTTTGCATGAGATTCCTTGAACCATTTCAAGATGGCAAGTGACAGTTCTCTAGTTATTACTCACAATTTGAAGGTTGTCTTCAAATCTTGTCAGCGCACTTTGGTGTTGAAGGAGTTTTAGCTTTGGAGCTATGGGGTTAATAACATTTTCCTCAAGAAAAAGGGCATAGAACTTTGTGAGCTTGTTTTGAGGGTTCAGTGAGGGGAGGTACATATAATGTCTCTATGCCCAATTGTCATGGGTGGTCAGTGAACTGTTAAAATTGTAACTTGTCATAAGAATTGTGGAAATTATCCTTCACTCACCACACAGGTTAAGTTCTATTTAGAAATGTGCTAGGCCAGATCCTGTGCTAACTACTGAAGCTATGTAAGGTAGCTAAGGTGAGGACCTATTCTTATGGAAGAAACCTTTAGGGGAGAAAAAAAAAGTCTTAACTAAAGAGTGCCAATGTTTGCTGCCATAATGAACTACTGCAGAGTGGGGTGGCTTGAACAGCAGAAATTCTCTTTTGGAGTCTGGAAGTCAGATTGAGTGTCAGCAGGATTAGTTTCTCCTGAAGCCTCTCTCTTTGGCTGGTAAATGGTGTCTTCCCTCTGTGTCTTACCTCTTATAAGGATGCCTGTCTTATTGGATTTAGGGCCCACCCATATGACCTGGTTTTAACTTGATTGCCTCTTAAAAGACCCTATTTCTAACTAGTCATGTTCTGCCGTACTGGAGGTTAGGACTTTAACACATGAATTTTGGGGTGGGAGACACAAGTCAGCCAGTGACACCTGCTTACTGGCTGTGTAGCCTTGTCAAGTCACCTCCCCTCTTGGGCTTTAGGGCCCCATCTCTAAAAATGGGTGGGTTAAACAAAGAGTCCTTCTATGCTCATGTCCTGCTGATCTATGTGATGCCACTCTGCTTGCTCCTGTTTTCTTCTCACTAGGTACTTAAAGCTAGTGCGAGCTTCCTTTCAGCATCAAAGGTTCCACTCTTCTGCGAGTCACTACAAGGGTCGGACAGGTGCCGAGCACCTGTGGCTGTCGCGGCATTTAAGGGACTCATTTGTGAAGGCTGCGAAGGTAGAGAGTTACCGGTGTCGAAGTGCCTTCAAGCTTTTGGAGGTGAATGAGAAGCACCAGATTCTGCGGCCTGGCCTTCGGGTGTTAGACTGTGGAGCAGCTCCTGGGGCATGGAGTCAGGTGGCGGTTCAGCGAGTCAATTCTGCAGGCACAGGTGGGCCTCTATGCTGTTTCTGACCACCAGGAGTGTGGGTAGGCACAGTGAACTGCCCTCTGCCAGCATATATGCAGCAGTTGAGCTGTTTTGTGAAGGCACATGTCTAATTTAGGGTATCAAGGTTGCTCTTGGTTTTTGCTGGTGTTGAATACCCCTGCCATTTATATTTGCTACTGTCAAGTCAGGGTTCCTGCACGCATAGGCATGTCAACAGGGTAGGGCAGTTCACCAAGATATCTCCTAAGTACCTTAGGGTAAAGATGTACTAATTATCCTAGTGAGGAAATTGAGGCTCAGAGGAGTATAGACTTGGGATGCTGCTCTCCCAGGTTTGTACATCAGCCTTGCTAGTGGTTTGCAATAGGTTTGCTTTGAACTCTTTACCTTTGTCTTTACCTGTGCCCCTTGGTGACCACTGCCTATACCTGTGGTTGGATTGCCTCATGGGGCTTTAGAACAAACATTTTTTTTTTCTTTTTGAGCTCAATGAATGAATGAATTGTGCTGGAAAGTCAACTCCTTTTCCACTGAGCCTATTACCACTGAGACTCCCTAATAACTGATTGTAGTGCTTTCTGTTCCTCCATTTGCTCTTTAGGAGAAATGTATGACTATATCATATCAACCTGATGTGATAGGGAGTTGCTTTTTTTTTCTTCAAGAGCCACAGCTCTCCTCAGCATAGGGGCTATGAAAAGGTTGTGCTGGGCTTGTTTATGGGGGCTCAGATGTGAGTAGTGAGAAGAGGGAAGGGGAGGCTAAGTGCAGTTGGATGCTGGAAATCTTGTTTTAGGTAAGCTGAAACAGTGGAATCTTTTTTATAATGTTTTACTCAAATATGGGCAAGGTATTAATTTTATACTTCATTTTGTATCTGTCCATTTTCCCCATCATTTGGCTTGTTTTCAGTAGTTTTTACGTTGGGAAGAATTGGATTAAGCTGGAGGATGAATTTATTAATATAACCTAGAGGTACTTTATATACTAGCATATCTTTTTCTATTTTAGTTTATCATAAAGGCCACTCAGGGATAACCCTTACATTGAGAGTGAGCTATGCATACTATAATGATCTCAGAGTTGGAGGTCTGCCTATCAATAGGATGACTGTAGAACAGTCACCTCCTATCTGGGCCTCAATTTCCTGAGATACTGAGTGAGGACTGCCACTTGCACACTATGTAATTTTACAGGATTTATAAATAGTGGGAAAAGGCCTATGTATATCTATTTAAACATTAGCTCTTTTCTTTGGTTCTAATGTCTTATTTTTGTTTCATCATTTTATTGCATGTATTATATTTTTGTGGAAAGATTCAGGATCTAAATAAATAACACATTCTCTGTTTCTTGTTTAGATCCCAGTTCTCCTATTGGCTTCGTACTTGGAGTAGATCTTCTTCACATATTTCCCCTGGAAGGAGCAACTTTTCTGTGCCCCGCTGATGTGACTGACCCAAGAACTTTCCAAAGAGTACTTGAACTGCTTCCTGGTGGGAGGGCGGATGTGATTCTGAGTGATATGGCACCCAATGCTACGGGGATCCGAGACCTTGATCATGATAGGCTTATCAGCCTGTGCCTGTCCCTTCTGGACATGGCTCCAGACATCCTGCATCCAGGGGGAACGTTCCTTTGTAAAACCTGGGCTGGAAGTCAAAGCCGTCTGTTACAGAAGAGATTGACAGAGGAATTCCAGAACACAAGAATTATAAAACCTGAAGCCAGTAGGAAAGAATCATCAGAGGTGTACTTCTTAGCCACACAGTACCACAGATGGAAGGGCTCTGTGAAGCACTGAGAACTTATGTGCCATTTTCATAATGGCCATTATGTCTTTTTTAATTACACATGTGGCCTGAGAGTGGCTAGTGGATCTGAGCCAAAATTTGGGACATGTAGTAGATTGAGTGGGGAGTTGCTTTATTTTTTCTTCGAAGCCAAAAAGAGATGACAAAACAAAATTCAAGGACCATGAAAAACGGTTGGGAGAAAACAACTTTTCTTTATCATTTGTGAAGAAAAAGTTATCAGGAGAAAGAGATAGGTGAAGACTGAAAGATAAGGAGAGACTGAGATGATCAAAAGGAAGTTGCCCTGGAAGGGATGGGGATACCCACAAATGCCTTTACTTTGTCATCTTACAGACTGTTAGGGTATCACAGAGGAGTAGGCTTTCCACCCTTGCTGTAAGACCACAGTGCACAGGTTTGCATTTCCTTATCTGTATAGTGTAAAGTAGAAACATCTGAAATTTCCATCTGGGGATTAGTTTCTGTCTCTCTGGTGAATAATCTAGAAATTTATCCATTCTTCAAGTAGCAAGAATTCCCAGAGCAATTAGGGAAGACATTTAGTATGAATTTATGCATGGGATGGGTGTGCTTTGATTTTTGCTTGGAATATATATTGCTGCAATACTTTGAGCTCCCAAGACCATAAAGATAATTATCAAAGCAAGCAGTGATGTGTGTTGCTTTATTTCCTTTTTTTTTTTTTGTGGGGGGGGCAGAGTCTTATTATGTTGGCCTTTGTAGAGTGCAGTGGTATCACAGCAGCTCACAGCAACCTCAAACTCTTGGGTAAGCAATTCTCTTGCCTCAGCCAAGTAGCTGGGACTACAGGCGCCCACTACAGTGCTGGGTTATTTTCTTGTTGCAGTTGTCTTGTTTAGCTGCTCCTTAGTGCATGGGGCTGGCGCCATAACCACTGTGCTATGGGTGCTGAGCCTGATTTATTTCCTTTTACTCTTTTAGGAACTTGATGCAGCTTTCTGAAAGAAAAGAGACTGCATTATTTTGAAGGATTTCTGTGCTTTTTTTTTTTTTTTTTTTTTTTGAGACAGAGGCTCTATTGCCCTAAGTAGAGTGCTGTGGTGTCATAGTTCACAGCAACCTCAAACTTCTGGGCTCAAGCGATTTTCTTGCCTCAGCCTCCCAAGTAGCTGGGACTACAGGCGCCTGTCACAATACCCGACTATTTTTAGAGATGGGGTCTTGCTCTTGCTCAGGCAATCCACCCACCTCTGCCTCCCAGAGTGCTAGAATTATAGACCTGAGCTACTGCGCCTGGCCCTTCCATGTGGTGAAGCCTGTTAACCAGTTTGTTGTATTTCAAATTGTATATAAAACCAGCGCATTGTACACAGCTATGATTTAATAAAGAAAAAAAACCTAACTGGGGTTTTCAAAGCCATTTCCGGGAACTGTACTTATCCCTCGAACTTATTGACTAACTGTGATTAAATTCCAAGGACCAGTAGGGGAGAGACTAGATAGCCAAGAATCTCCATTAGGGTCCTGGGGCTTAGTCCCATTCCCTAAACTAAGCAGCAGATGGCTCGGTGCCTGTGGCTCAAGCAGCTAAGGCGCTAGCCACATACACGTAAGGTGGCGGGTTTGAATCCAGCCCAGCCCGCCAAACAACAATAATGGCTGCAACCAAAAAAAAATAGCCAGGTGGTGTGGCGGGTGCCTGTAATCCCAGCTACTTGGGAGGCGGAGGCAGGAGACTCGCTTGACCCCAGGAGTTGGAGGTTGCTGTGAGCAGTGAAGCCAGGGCACTCTACCCCGGAACTCGGCTTGAGGCTCTGTCTCAAAAAAGAAAAAAAAAAAAACTAAGCTGCAGATGAGGTATTTTTATTTTTCATTTTATTTTTGGTTGCAATCAGGTAGTTAAATCCAGACAACCACCTGCCCTCTTTCCAGTACGTTTTTCTCCCCTCCTATTTCATTCCTGGGGCACACAAACCTGTAAGTCTTGTCTTATGGAAGGAGGAAAATTTGGTGCAGACCGTGGGGACCAGCATCTTGTTAGAGGAAAGCCAGGGGCTGGGCAGTGAAGGGAGGAGAGGATGAGGATTTAGAAGTGAGTAAAGCGCGCGGGAAGGCTTCACCTTGAAGGACAGGCAAATGTTACCCTACTAGTGTTAAGTGCTTTGCTCACTTGGTGCTTTGCCCTAGAGGACGCGCTCAGGCATGGGACGCACGCTCTGAGGGCTGCAGAGTACTAGCCTAGCATCGTAAATACTTTGCATTTCCAGTGCGCCCAGAGAAAAGCAAAAGAACGCAATAAAAAAATTTAAAAAAATACCGTAGTAAAATTTTCAGAAAACAAAGTTTGTTCTGAAGAGGCCGTCGGTGGGCGCTGCTATTCCACACTTTACGGGCATTGGCGTTAGTGGGAGCGGTCCCGACTGGGGAGCTGTACAGCAGTCCGGCCTGGGGCTCCAAGTTGTCTCTGCGCACGGTCTCCCGGGGATGGGCGTCACTGGGTACCAACGTGGAACTCCCAGGGCCAGCAGCCGCGCACAGATTCGGTTCCTTGCTGACTCCCACTGGGTCTCGCGAGAACACAGGCGCACGTCTCGCGATAAGCGGCCGCGGGCGGAGCGGAGGATCCGAGCGGCGGCGGCAAGCGGCCGCCAGAGGTGAGCAGCTGGAGTAGTGTAGGGGGCCAGGCTCCCCGAGTACTGGGGTGCCGGGGGCCCGGACAGGGCGGCGGTGAGGGGCTGGGTTAGGTCTGCACGTCGAGGTCGGGCACGGCGCCGTCCTCCTCTCCAGTTTCTGCGGCTTTCGACCCCGCGCCCTGGTTCGCGCCCTCTTGGGCTGGGCCCTGCCCGGCCTTCTGGCGCGGGTCGGTCCGGCGTCTTTTCCCGGAGGCCTCGCGCCCCAGACGTCGGTCGCACCGCAGGTCCCTCGCCCCGAGACCCCGCGTCCCCAGTCTCCCTTGGGCGAAGTCTCTGCTCCTTCCTGGCCCGGGATCGGACCCTCTCCCGACTTTCTGGAGCGTCTCCTGGCGAGTGGTTCTGGTGAAGGGGACCCAGGTGGAGCAGCCTTGGGTGGAGGGGACTCCAGGTGAGCAGCCCGGCCTGCAGCCGCGGAGGTGGTGGCTGTGTCTCCGGGGATGAGGGGTGGGGGCGGGCTTCTTGCTTTCTGGGCACAGCGTCGGGTCGCTGGGGCTACACATGGCGGTCGTGGGCGTGGTGGTCGTCGGCTGATAGTTCCGCTCTCAGCTTGCCCTTCGCGTCTGGTGGGAGTTTGGAGAAAGCAGGCAAGACGTGCTCGTGTCCCGAGCGGTCTGGCGGGGCAGCGTGAAGGGGTGTTGCAGGATGGGGTCATTTCGGTAGCTTCCTCAGGTTTCTGGGGCTGTTAAGGAGCCGGGGCAATGGAGAGGCATTGCATACGGGACCAGGGATTCTGCTGCCAGCAGTCGAGGTTTGGCGGTCGGTTTGAAGGAAGGGTTGAAGCCTGTAAAGAGGATGCAGTTTGAGCTGGTGTCTTATCGCAGGGTTCCAGGTAGTTGAGAGTGTGGGGTGGTCTTTTCGTTCTAGTGTATTACCTGCATCATTCCTGATGCAATGACATCTCCAGAAGAGCATTGGCTCCATTTTCCATTATGGGCTAGAAAGTGTGGCCTTGGTCTGATCTTGGCAAAGGGTAGGATTTGGACTCATAGACCCTCTAGCCCCCACCCACAGGCTGTGTTGCAGTGAGAGCCCCATCTGACCTCCCTTCCAGACAGTGGCTGGAGAAGACAAGGGCTTAAATGGGAAATTAAGAGGCAGATATATCACATTTTCCTCTTTGTGGCAGAGGAGGATGTTTTCAAACTAATACTTAGAGGACATCAGTGAGAGTAGACTTCTTCTAGAGCAGTGGTTCTCATTCTTCCTAATGCTGCAACTCTTTAATATGGTTCCTGTGGGTTATGACCCACAGGTTGAGAACCGCTGTCCTAGAGGGAGAAACAGTATGCATCCTGCCTGAGTTTGTACCTTTTTGGTAGAGAACAGTGCAGGTTTTGGGAATGTAAAGTTCTCTGCAACTGCTTGTCTTCAGCCCTTTCTTGGCTTGGCTTGAAACAGACAGACCTAGGTTCCAATATCAGTTCTGTAGTGTTTTGAAGCCTCAGTTTCATCATCTGTAAAATCTGAATAAAAAGACCTAATTCAGTGCCTTGTTGTGCATTGAGCTGTTGTGTATAAACTTACAAGCAGAGTGTTAGTCAAACTATGCAGCAACATGTGCTCCATCTACATTTGAAGATGATTTGATGGCTTTGACTGTAATCCTCAAAATTTCCCAAAGTGAGTCTCTCATCACCAGCTTATAGGTGAGGAACCTAAAGTTCAGGAAGTTTGGTTGTCAGATACCTTTCTTTTTGGTACTTGATTGAAAATAGTAGTTTAATGCTTATTAGGACCATTGTTAATATATAACAATAATAAGCATTGTTATGATCATTGTCATCTTTATTGCCACTGTTGTACAACTTTTCTTTAATCTCAGAGGCCAGATTTCTTTGCGAGTAGTGGTAATGGTTAATGTTAGGTGTCAAAGTGACTAGAAACCTGGTAGAAGATTATTTTTATGTGTGTCTGTGGGCGTGTTAGCGGAGTACATTAGCTTGTGAGTCTGAGTAGAGTAGGTTGGGGAGACCTACTCTCTGTGTGACCAGTGCCATCCAGCCTATTGGGGGCCTGCAGAGATAAAAAATGGCCATTGTGCCTATCTTGCAGAGCTGGGATATATTCTTGCTTTCCTTACTCCAGGCTTGCTGGACTTTGGACTTCAGTGACCCTTCAGATTGGGAGTTATATTGTTGGCTTCCTGGATTCTGAGGCCTTTATGCCTGGACTGAACTGCATTACCAGCATCCCAGGGTCTAAAGTGTGCAGACGGCCTATGGTAGGGCTTCTTAACCTCCATAATCACGTGAGTCATTTCCCTTAATAAATCCCCTTTTGTGTATTTTATGTCTCTGTATCCTATTGGTTCATTTCTGGAGATCTCTGATATGGAACTTATGTGGGAGATCCCTAAATGGAACTTATGTGGGAGACATGCCCACTGACAGCTGAATACCTTCTCCTGGGAGCTGTTTGTCTTTCTGTGTGCAGGTCAGACTCAATCAGTGGCCTCTTGGTTGAGGTTTGGTGGTGTGTTTTCATGCCTCCATTTCTTCTCTGGTAAATTGACAGTATGGATTTCTGGTTAATGCTGAAGAACGTGGCCATAGACATGGGAATTTTTTTTTTTTTTTTTTTTTTCAGTTTTTGGCCGGGGCTGGGTTTGAACATACGGGGCCAACGCCCTACTCCTTAGAGCCACAGGCGCTGCCCAACATGGGAATATTTTAAGGGCTCTGAAGCACATTAGGTGAGCAAGGCTGTCTAGGCCTCCGCCACTGAGTGTACAGCTGATGTCAAATAGAAAGACTGATCCCGGCTCAGCGCCTATGGCTCAACCGGCTAAGGCACCAGCCACGTACACCTAAGGTGGCCGGTTCGAATCCCTAGCCCGGACCCGCCAAACAACAATGATGGCTGCAACCAAAAAAATAGCCCGGCGTTGTGGCGGGCGCCTGTGATCCCAGCTACTTGGGAGGCTGAGGCAGGAGACTCACTTGAGCCTAGGAGTTGGAGGTTGCTGTGAGCATGATGCCATGGCACTCTACCCAGGGGGATAGCTTGAGGCTCTGTCTCAAAAAAAAAAAAAAAAAAAAAGAGAAAGACTGATCCCTTTTTTGTCTCCCTTAGAAGGAAGGTGACCATGGAAGACCTGGGGGAAAATACCACTGTCTTATCCACCCTGAGGTCTTTGAACAACTTCATTTCTCAGCGAGTGGAGGGAGGATCTGGACTGGATATTTCCATTTCTGCCCCAGGTACTCTGCAGATGCAGTACCAACAGAGCATGCAGGTGAGTGGCATGTGTTAGAATTGGGGTCTCTAGATAGACATCTGGGCTCAAGTAAGGCCAGTTCCAGTTCCCTATCTTGAGGCAGATAAATATTAGGTTGGCCTAGAATTGAACTGGTTGTCTTACGGTTCTCATTGTGGGCCTCCTGATTTTGGGCATAGCTTGAGCCCTGGACTCTTCTAGCTTAAAGGCCTGGTTTTTTTTTTTAGCACCCCAGGAGTGGGTCTGGTGTTCAACACTAATGAACTTGTAGACACTAGTGATAGTATTAGAAAGCCAAACCCAAACTTTCTGGGAGCAGCAGCACTGAAATTTATCCAATCAACATGACTTTCCCTTGTAGGTATTAAGATGGGAAGGTTGTGTTATAAACTGAAGTGCCTGGTCAGCCCAGAAGTGATCTAGGGCCATGAGCCGGGACAGTGGTTATTTCATGGTCTCAGACTGTAGAGGCCATTTGTAAATCTTTACTTTGATACAAGTCATATTTTACTTCATTCCAAGTTCTTGTGAGTGCTTAACTGTAGACACAATTGCACAGAGGTCAGGTCTCCTATAGGACTCCAGGCTCCAAAGAGCTGTGGGCTCAGTCCCAGTTGGGGCCAGGATAACTAGGACCCCAAAGAAGGGAAATGGTGTCTTCAGCCTTGTTGAGACCCTGTCACTGCACCCATAGCTATCCTGAGTGCCCTCTCCCTTCCCCTTCTCCCTCCATAGCCTTTCTGCCTGTATCTTCCTTCTCTGTCTACCCTGGAAGTGGCCTGGAGCCATATTGCTCTCTGAGCCCTAATGAGGTGTTGTGTACCACTTGGTAAAACAAATAATGTGTGTGTATGCATTCATTTGTTGAATAATTGAATTACTGTGTGATTGTTAGAACACTAAGTTGCTCACTGCCCTTTCTTAGTGAGGACTTTTTTTAATTCTGGAATTAGTTTTTTTGTACTTTTCAGTGTAAAAACGCTGTTTTATGAAGTGGTAGTGGTAATAGATGGTAGTTATTTTTGATCACTGGCAAAATAAATTAACAACTCTGGACTTAACAATGCTATAATTTTATCTTTTTTGAGACAGAATCTTAAGCTATCCCCCTGGGTAGAGTGCCATGGCATCTCAGCTCACAGCAACCTCCAACTCCTGGGCTCAAGTGAGTCTCCTGCCTCAGCCTCCCAAGTAGCTGGGACCACAGGCACCGGCCACAATGCCTGGCTATTTTTTTTTTTGGTTGTAGCCATCATTGTTTTGGCGGGCCCAGGCTGGATTTGAACCTGCCACCTTAGGTGTATGTGCTTGGCATGTTAGCCACTTGAGCCACAGGCACCGAGCCATCTTATTTTCTTTTTATTTTTTTTATTTTTAAGAGACAGATCTCACTGTATCTTAAAATCCTCTATGTATTTCCAGACTGGAAATTCGTGGCCCAGTGGTAGGTTGTCATACCTCAAATTCTTAGGCTCAAGTGATCCTTCTGCTTTAGCCTTCTGAGCAGTTAGGACTTCAGGTGCTCATGATGACATCCAGCTAATTTTCCTAATTTTTGTAGAGATGGCTTCTAGCCCATGCTGATCTTGAACTCTGGCTTTAAGTGGTCCTCCTAATCCAGCCCTGCAATGTGCCTGGCCAGAAAAATGCTACAATTTTATGGATACAACTGTCTGAGACCTTTTGACCTATCTGTCTAAATCATAGGATTCTAAAATCTAAATTGAACTGCAGAGGTTCCCAGTGTTCACTCTTAAGGCCTCCCAGTTGGAGATCAGTAATTGAGTGCTGTTGGTCAATAGAGTCAGGACTGCAAAACCTGCCTTGGTCTTTGGTCCTCATTATGTCCTGTTCTGGGACTACTGTCATGGTTCTTTCTCTTCCTGCGAAGCTCTCCATAGTGGCAGATGAAGGGCTGGAGGAGAAGGCAGGTCTAAAGAATCAGGAGGGAGATGTAGCTTGCCTGTCCCTCCACCTCTTACAGGGGTTCCTATTTTAGTTGAAGTGTTTAGTGTCTGCTCTGTCATGCATCAGTGTTAATTTCCATCTGAAGCAAATGAAGCACATGGATCACATGGATCAGGAGTGTCTAGACTCCTGGCCCTGGTTTGGTGATGTCCCCTGTAGGTGGGGTCCCCACCCTTCTCTAGAGGAGGTCCAGAAAGCTGGTGAGTTTGAAGGGTAGAGTTGAGATTTTCCAGATTTCAACAGTTGGGAATTGAAATGAAGTGAAATATACTAGGAATAAAGAAAGTTTGGACTTGAAGAAGATGGCCTAACTTTAGCCCTGGTTTTTTCAGTCTTCGCACTGTTGACCTTTGGGCTGGATAATTTCAAGATTTTACTACCTATTGTAGGATATTTAGCAATATCCCTGGCCTCTACCCACTAGAAGCCAGTAGCAAACACATACTACCACCCCCTCTGTGATAATTAGAAATATCTCCATATGGTACCAAATGTTTTCTGGGAGTACAATTGCCCTGTTGTGCGTGTGATTCCCCTGAGACTGTGTTTAAGAAGAAGATTCTCATTCAGTAAGTCTTGTGTGCAGTCTGAGATTCTATGTTTGTACATGCCTAGGAGATGCTGTGCTGTTATCCTGCCTGGCTCTAGTCTACATGAAGAGTGTGTGACACAGTTCTTTCCCTCCACTGAGCAGGTTGTACCCATAGACCTGCTCAGGTATTGTTTAGCATTCTGGGGCCCTTTGGCTTACCTTTATGTACCTGTTCCCTTATAGTGTGCAGGTTCTAGGCCCCTGATGAACACATCACCTTCTCTACCTACTTCCAGTTATTTAATCAAACAATAACCTGTATGATTTTGCAGATATAATTAAGGTCTCAGGAATTGGGTGCTGTGGTTTATGCCTGTAATCCCAGGGACTCAGGAAGCTGAGCTAGGAGGATCATCTGAGGCCAAGAGTTCAAGACTAGTTTGGGTAATACTGTGAGACCCCACTTCTAGCCCCCCACTCCAAATTAGCTGGATGGAATATTATTCAGCCATAAAAAGAAACTTTACATCTTTTATGTTTACCTGGATGGAATTAAAGAATGTTCTTTTTAGTAAAGTATCTCAAGAATGAAAAGCTGTCACCCTGTGTGCTCAATATTAATTTGAAACTAGTAGATGGGCTGGGCATGGTGGCTCATGCCTGTGATCCTAGCACTCTGGGAGGCTGAGGTGGGTGATTGCCTGAGCACAGGAGTTCAAGACCACCCATCTCTAAAAATGGGCAGGCATTGTGGTAGGCACCTATAGTCTCAGCTACTCAGGAGGCTGAGGCAAGAGAATCTCTTGAGTTTGAGGTTGCTGAGCTATGATGCCACCACATTCTACTGAGGGCAACAAAGTGAGACTGTCTCAAAAAAATACAAAAACAAACCAAAAGAGTGTTACTAGAAGATTAAAAAAAAAAAAAGGAAAATAGTAGATGAACAACTGCAGGCCCATAGAAGAGAAAAACACAAATTCAAGTAGGAGGCACAGGGAGGGAGGAAGGGGTTCAGTAAGCTCTAATTTAATAGGTACAGTGTAAGGGTATACGGCACACTTCCTGGGTGAAGTACTTCATTACAACTCGGATGCTGCCTAATGAATGCAAACAATGTAACCCAATTGTATATACCATTACATTAATCTGAAAAAAGAAATTATCTGGGCACGGTGGGTGAGGTGGGAGGATGGCTTTAGTCCAGGTATTGGAGGCTGCAGTGAGCTATGATCCTGCCATCGTAGTCCAGCGTGAGTGACAAGAGTGAAACCCTGACTCTAAAAGCAGCTGACCTGGTGTACTTGACTTAATCACATGAGCCCTTTAAATCTGGGTTTAGAGGTCAGGCAGAGAGGTTAGACTCAGAGCAGAAGAAGGATTTGATGTGATTTAGAGTGATTGGCTTTGGAACTAGAGAGAGCCAAGTTACAAGGGATGTAGGCAGCTTCTAGGTGCTGACAGAATCCCTGGGCTAGCACCTAGCAGGGAAAGGGGACCTTGGTTCTCCAACCCTGGGAGCTTACGGGAGGCTGCTGAGTTCCAGATGGAACATATCTGGCCAGCTGCATTGATTTTTGCCTTGGGAAATCTTGATCAGAGAACCTAAGCACATGTATTTGGACTTCTGACCTATAGAAAATAGGCCAGTAACTAATTGAGTGGTGTTTGAAGCCACTAAGTTAGTGGTAAGCCATTTAAGTTTGTTACATAGCAATAGAAAATTGGCACATTATCTTCCCTAAAACTTGTTACACAGTTGTCTTGAAATACATTTTCCTCTTACTTTTTTTTTTTTTTTTTTTTAAAGCTGGGGCCAGGTTTGAACCTGCCACCTCTGGGATATGGGGTTGGTGCCCTGGTCCTTGAGCCACAGGCATCGCCCTTCTCTCATGTTTTTATCTTTTCTTTGCTTCCTCCTACCCATCCCCAACTGGGTGCTCAGGGGTGTTCTTCCTTCTACCCCCAAAACTTAACTCAGGCCCTTTCTGGGAATGGGTGCTCAGGAAAGGTGTCTGTTGAACTGAGTCACTCACCTTTTTGATGTAGTTACTGAAGGTTCCTTTTTTCTTTGGGTACAACCTGCTCAGTTGGAGGAAAGAGCAGAGCAGATCCGCTCGAAGTCCCACCTCATCCAAGTGGAGCGGGAGAAAATGCAGATGGAGCTGAGTCACAAGAGGGCTCGAGTAGAGCTGGAGAGAGCAGCCAGCACCAGCGCCAGGAACTATGAGGTTGGTTCAGACAAAATTTGTTCACATGAGATGAGGTTCAGCCCAGCCACCCCCAGGATGCATGGGGGCTATGCATGATGTACACCAGCACCTAAGAAATTAGAACCCAGTCTCTAGGATGCAGGGTAACTGTGCATAGTACCCACAGCACATAAGAAATCAGAATTGGGCTGTATGTAGTACTCATCAGGCTGTAAGAAATCAGAATCCAACCAGCTGGAAGCTTGAAGCGCTCTGTATCAGAGTTGTTGGGTATTCCTTCTGAGGCCACATGACACTATAGGGGCAAGTGCAGCTGTGTTTGGTGTCCTGAGTGGTTTGCATGAAATAGTGACAGTTGCAAAGGGAGGTCCCTTGTTGTGTCTGTTGCTCAGTTAGGCTTTTGTGCTGGAGACATCCTTCGCTGGGCCTCTTGGTTCTTCTTCCCTCTGGAAGAATTGGAATGCAGATCTGGCAGAAGTACTAGCTAGAGCTGGCATGTGGGTGACTAGACGTAGGAGGTTACTGGGTGCAAGGGGCTCAGGTCCCCATTGGGGCTTGCTAGGTTGGTCATAGGCCTTGGGGTAAAGAGCCCTGAAGCCCTGACTTCAGTGGCTATTTCATTTTGCTTCTGGGTTTCCCAGGTGAGCTGGGAAAGCACAACTCCTGTTACTTAGGGCAGATATTTGGTTTTCACTTAGTGTGTGAATCCTCTGTTTCCTTTGCTTTAACAGCACTTTGCCAGGTTTTTTAATACATGCTGATCATTTGTGGAAATGCTGCCCAAGTAGAGCATTGGACAGAAAGTCTGTGTGGCATTTTACTCTTTCCCTGAAGATGGATGTCTTACCTCTTTCTTGACTTAAATGGTATATTCACATACTTTTCTAAAAAAAATAGCTGATGATAAAAAATAGCTGATGTCTTCTTAGGCTTGGTGCTAATTGGATTTTTTTGAACCTGGCATGCAGACTTCTGGCTGTGGTGCACTGTGTGGGTTCAGAAAGTCCAGAGCCTCTGCCAGGGCTGAGATGGCACTGAATTGGGATTGGTGCTATTGTTGGCTGGAGTCGTGTTTTCTCTATGATGTAGGCCTTTTGCTCATAGCCTGGGTTAGTCCTAGGAAGGGGCTCCTAGAGGAATTGGTGAGGAGGGGAGGAAGAGGCCACTGGAATCTTCTCAGTTATTGAGGTGCCTTTTTGTAGGGGTGGGGAGATGGCCATTAGACTGTCACTCTAATGGCCATAAGTATCCAGGAAGTGCCATACTGGTGACATGGCCCTGGCTCTTAGGCAAGAGGAAGGGGATGTGGTGCTATTGGAGTTTCTCTGGGCTATGACTCTCTCAAGGGCAGAGCCTGCCTGACTGCCCAGGATCTCCAGTGTCCAGTGGAGGTTGTGGCACCTAGTGGGTCCCCAGAAAACATTTGAATGGGTGAAGATTGCTGCAGGGTGTCTGAAGGTTCTTTTTGGGGGGTATCTGAGGATGCAGGGATGACTGAGCTTGGACCTGGACCCCTTGCTGGGCTTGAGCCATTATCCAAGGGGCCTTTGCTTTCTTGTTTGGACACAGCCTAATTGGGACCCCAGGAACCATTGAAGCCAGCAATTTTCCGGTGTTGCATCCCATCTGGAAATAGCTATCAAATATGAGACCCAGGTATCTGAGGCCCATGGACCTGCCTCCACTGCCCCATCTGTACTCGGGACTGGTAGATCTAGCAGTGATGCCACATTCTGGCTCTGACAGTGCTGACTGGGGCCCTGCACTAACTGAAATACTCTTGTTCTGTACTCCCATAGGGTCCCTGGCCGTTCAGGAGCTGTCTTTGCAGCTTGCTGTCCCCTGGAGTTCCTTTGAGGCGTGGATCAGCCTTTCCTTAAGCAGGCAGCGACCCTGTCTGCAGCTTTTATTAAATCCTTCCTTGAGGCTCGGCACCTATAGCTCAGCGGCTAGGGTGCCAGCCACATATACCCAGCCGGGGCCTGCCAAACAACAGTGACAATTACAACAAAAAAGTAGCCTCGTGTTGTGGCAGGCGCCTATAGTCCCAGCTATTTGGGAGCCTGAAGAAGAGAATTGCTTAAGGCTAAGTGTTTGAGGTTGCTGTGAGCTGTGACATCATGGCACTCTACTGAGGGTGACATAATGAAACTGTCTCAAAAAAAAAAAATCCGTCCTGGGTTTTGTGTGGGATCATCTTGGACAAAAGTATTACAAGCACTTATTCTTTTTTTTTTGAGACAGAGCCTTAAGCTGTCCCCCTGGGTAGAGTGCCATGGCATCACGCTCACAGCAACCTCCAACTCCTGGGCTCAAGCGAGTCTCCTGCCTCAGCCTCCCAAGTAGCTGGGATTACAGGTGCCCGCCACAACGCCTGGCCATTTTTTGGTTGCAGCCATCATTGTTGTTTGGTGGGCCCGGGCTGGGGATTCGAACCTGCCACTTTAGGTGTATGTGGCTGGCGCCTTAGCCGCTTGAGCCACAGGTGCCAAGCCACAAGCACTTATACTTGAGTAAGACATGCTCTGGGAGCAGTTGGTGGTTCTTGGAGGGAACTTGTGCATGTACCTTCTTCTTTTTTTTTTTTTTTAATTAGTGCACACTTTTTTAAAATTAAAATCAGGCAATGGTCCGACATTCAAAAGGCTGCTTATGGAATACTGTTATGTTAAACTTTACTTATAGGATGTTAAATCTTTAAAACTGACGTTTTCCCCAGAAAAAGATTAATGGAAACATCAGTTGCTTTCCAGACTTTTGACAGTTGCTGCTCAAAAGGTGGTTTTACACAAATACTAAATTTAAAAAAACCAAAAAAATACTTTAGTACACAATGAATTGCTTTTATTTCGGTACGCATTCACATTTCAGCATTTAGTGGTTCTGAACAGAATGTGAAAAAATGCAGCCATTTTGCTAGGAAGTCAAGCCCCCCAATTTTAGGGACCAGCTATGCTCACCTAGTTCTTTCTGGATCCCTGCTGAGGATTGGATTATGCGAAGCAGCAGCACCAGAACCAAAGTATGCACTGAATTCAAGGTTTTTTTTATTCCAGTTGTCAAATTCTAAACTAGACCCCAGTTGATTGCAAGGATGACAAAATGAAAGCACTGGTTAAAGCTTCTTTGATTTTTAAAAGCAAAAGCAATTATTCCGGAAAACAAAACAATTCAGCGAGATGGTGTGTGCTTATAACTGTCTTCATGTGGGCTCTCTCCAAGTTACCAAGGACTCTGAGAGCTGGCAGGTCTGAGTAACCCTGGTGACTGTTCACCTTATCAAAACCTGAGCTAAAAAAATGCATTAGCTGATGATGACAACAGAAGTGGCAGGGCTGAGGACCCAGTTCATTTCCTAGGTTGGTGGAGTGAATAAATGCGATTCTAAAACTAAACAAGGGAGGTCAGAAACTCTTTCCAACCTTATCTGATGGCTTTTGGCCAAAGCAAGGAAGTGTCATGGAAAGTGTTGGGTGGTGACAGTGCAAAGAGGGACTTGAGGAAGAGGGAGGAGAAAGCAGCACCCCTTGATAAAGGTGGGGGAGAGAAGATAAAGGGAAAGCCCTGAATTCCTCATCGAAGGCCAGTCTCAGAGGGGAGCAGAGGGGTTACTAAATCTATGCTTTGGCCAAGGGTGGGAGTGGAGAAGAGTGTGAAGGGGATGATGGCTTGGAAGGGGACATCATTTAAGACTTAAAGAAATCAGGAGTGCAGACAAAGCACCCCACAGACCCAGCAGTAGTCTCACAGGCTGTGACCTGAAACCTTCATGTCTATTCTAATAAGCCCCCCAAGCTTGAGGGCTGTTGCAGGGAGGGGAGGAGACAGGGGCAAGGGAAACGAGAGAAGGCAGAGACCCCAGGCCAGGTAATGAGCAGCAAGGTGATTATGTGATGTGTCTTTTCACGGTTGAGTTAGATGTGCCCCACCAGTTATCGTGGGAACCCATTTAAATATACTTTCTTGATCTCAGAAGTTCAGCTACATGGACAGTGGTTACACTTGATGGGATGATTTGTTATAGCACTACTTGTATATTTTAAATGGAGAAAAAATTAGTATCATTTACAGTATCTTAAGATAAATTGCCTTTGAATGGGAGCTTCCTTTCCAGTACTTTGAGGTCTATAAGACGTATCTAGAAAATTTACTACTGTGGAAAATGAAGACTGCTTAAATCGAATGGGGGGGGAGGGGAAGGACCTGTGGTTTTCCTTTTGATTAATTGCTGTAACACTACTATCAGGTGGCTGAGGGAGTTTCATATTTTTTTTAGACATCATTAGGCGCCAAAGCTTTTGCAGGACAATTTTGATGCTATTTGAATTCTGCCATTTTGCTAGCACCTATATAGCTCTTGGGTCCACCACTCCATTAGCACTATTAACTCCATTCATTTTAGTTTTTATTATAAATCTTACAAAGGGAGGTGCTTCTGGGTATTTAGGTCCACATTGTATTTTAAGGCTGTATATTCGGTTTTCATAAATTGTCCAAGCCTGTGGTGGCTGCCATCTTGCGTCTGCATGCAGCTTCTTGATGAAGGCAGGGTGAGAGATGCTAGAGTGCCAGGTGCCACAGAGTTAGGATTTACCACCTGGCTCTCTAGGGACTCTAGCCCCTACTTTGTAGTCCTTTCTCAGTGCCAGTGAGTTCTTAAGTCTCCATGGATCCTTATAGTCAAAAAGTCTGTATGTGGTTCTTGGTTCTGTCCCTTCCTTATCAGCACAAACCACACAGCCTCTCTGAGGTTAATAATACAGGTGGTTCTGAAGGTCTTTGTGAGATGATGAGCACTCCTGGCAGATTTGCTCCCAGTGTAAGTACACTGTTTCTGTCTGCAACCTCATGTCTGCACTATCTGTCTCTGCTTGGTCATGTGCTCATTGGGGGAATGGCAACTCATTTTTATGATGGCCAGAATTCAGTTAATCAAAATTTGCTAGTGCTGCAAAAGCTCAGCTTCTTTGCAAGGTCAGTTCTGAATTTTAGATTTTCTATGCTCCATCTCCTCCCTGCAAACAATTAGTGAGCAGACCGTGTGATGAGTATGTCATGTGATCCATGCCAGCTACCCACCCAGGGGTCTTGGTTTCTCACATGGAAAGATGTAGTGCTGCTGTTGCTGGAGCATGACATAGGAATTGGGTCCTGGATCCTGGCCTGGTTCTGCCAACTGTGGCTAATGGGGCCCACCCAGCTCTTCTCTGGGCCATGGTAGCCTGTCTCAGAGCAGTGGGGCTTGGGTCTCCCTGCTGACTCTCTCTCCAGTGGCATTGGTATCTCATTCTTGCCCTCTCGACAGCGTGAAGTTGACCGCAACCAGGAACTTCTGACACGTATCCGGCAGCTTCAGGAGAAGGAATCTGGGATGGAGGAGAAGATGAAGGAGCAGCTGGAACGCAATAGACTGTGTCAGCAGAGCCTGGATGCCACCAGCAGGAAGCTGCGGGAGAAGGAGGACAGCCTGGCTGAGGCGGGTGAGGTGAGCACAGGGCCCTCCTCTCCTGTGCCCCTTTCTCTAAGGAAGAAGAGTATGTGTTCTAGACTGCTCCACTGTAACACCACGATTTTTTTTTTTTGAGACAGAGTCTCAAGCTGTTACCCTGAGTAGATTGCCATGGCGTCACAGCTCCTAGCAACCTCAAACTCTCAGGCTTAAGTGATTCTCTTGCCTCAGCCTCCCAAGTAGCTGGGACTACAGGAGCCTGCTACAGTACCCAGCTATTTTTTTGTTGTTGTTGCAGTTGTCATCGTTGTTTTAGCTGGCCCAGGCTGGGTTTGAACCCGCCAACCTCTGTATGTGGCAGGTGCCCTACCCACTGAGCTATGGGCGCCGCCCCACCATGATATTTTTATTTTTCAATTATACCTCCCACATGGGCACCTATGTTTTTTGCATAGTTGTGCACATAGGAAAAATAGTAATTTTCCATTCTGTGATTTTCAGTTCATAAGTTGAACATTTATTAAAATTATGAATTTTAGTTTATTTATTTTTTAAAGACAAGAGTCTTACTTTGTTGCCCTCGAGTGCCTTGGCATTTTAACTCACAACCTCAGACTCTTGGGCTCAAGTCATCCTCTTGCCTTAGCCTCCCTAGTAGCTGGGACTACTAGCACCTGCCACAATGCCTGGCTGGTTTTTTTAAGAGATGGAGTCTTGTTCTTGCTCAGGCTGTTTTCGAATTCCTGAACTAAAGAAACCACCTGCCTTGGCTTCCCAGAGTGCTAGGATTATAGGTGTGAGCCACTGTACCCGGCCTAAAATTATGAATTGACAACCCTTTTTTTTTTTTTTTTTTTTTTTGTTGTTCTGTTTTTCGTATACCCCTTCTTACCCAGGTATCTATGTGGCAGGTAGCTGCATGCATTGAGTCTTTTGCTTCTGTGGACTGATTTTGTGTGAACAGACCCTCAGGAGGGGGGTTATAAGGTTCCCATTACAGCTGTTTATGTGGCTGCTGCTACCACTTGCTGTGTTGTAACAATAGCAGTTGTTGAGTATTCTGGTTTTATGACAGCCTTCTTCCTTGTCACGCATAGTGGTATTTTCTGGAAATGCTTTTTTTTGTCAGAAGCTTTAAGTGGGATCCTCTGGATTTTCATTTCTTTGATTATCAGCAAGGTCTGTTAGCATCTGATGGCATCTCAATATGTCTTTGAGCTGGAGTCTGTATGAAGTATAGTCCAAGTGAAGTTTGTGTACCTTTTGGGAACAAAGCCCTAATGTCAGTGCTGGTGGAAATGGGAGTCTCCATTCCTGTCCCTTTCTTGTTCCTTTCCTATGGTGTTCAAGATAGCAGGTGTCAAGAGAAAACATGAAAAGCTGCTGGTGGAGGGGGCACATCTCATTGGCATTCTGCTTTGGTGTGGTGTTCTCTCTTTGGCAGAGCCCTGGAAGCAGGTTACAGGTTATTTCTGCCTTAGTAGCACTGGGGAGCATGTTAAGGTTGTTCCCACATCTGTCTTCTGAAGGGAGTGTTGTCAGGAGGGGAGGCGTGACCTGCTTCCTGAACAGCCAGTCTTACTTTGCCGGAGCTCTGGGTCCTGGGGCCCATGTTCTGCGCTGTGCCTCCTGCAGGGGTCCACAGGTCTGTGGGAGGGTGAGTCATGTCTGGCTATTGCTCGGAGCTCTGTCTGCTCATGGGCAGCATGAGACTGCTCCCAGCTAGGGTGCCCTTGGATACTGGGTTGAGTATGAGACCCTTGCATGGGTACTTGTCTTATCTGCCCAGGGGAGGTGGCTCTGGCCCCAGGCTTTGTGTGGGAGGCAGTGTGCCCTTCTTCCCTAAGCAGCTCTTTATCCCCCTCTCTCATCTCAGACCATCAGCGTGTTAAAGGGGAGAATCTCAGAACTGCAATGGAGTGTGATGGACCAGGAGATGCAGGTGAAGCGTCTGGAGTCTGAGAAACAGGAGCTGCAGGAGCAGCTGGAGCTACAGCACCGGTGAGCTGGGGTGAAGGAGGACCAGGTGCCAGTGTGGGATCTAAATGGACCCTCAGATGCAGTCTTTATCTGCAGATCATCAGGAAGACTGACACTGAGGCCTCTGAAGCCAGGACCCTAAGTATTACAATATGGGGATGTCTTTTTTTTTTTTTTTTGAGACAGAGTCTTATTATGTGGCCCTTGGTAGAGTGCCATGGTATCAAGCTCACAGCAACTTCCAACTCATTGGCTTAAGCAAATCTCTTGCCTCAGCCTCCCAAGTAGCTAGGACCCCAGGTGCCCACCACAATGCCTGGCTACTTTTTTGTTGCAGTTGTCTTTGGTGTTTTAGCAGGCCCGAATTGGGTTTGAACCCGTCAGCCTTGGTGTATGTGGCTGGTGCCCTATGTACTGAGCTATGGGTGCCACCAATAGTAGGGTGTCTTAATGTCCCTGCACAGCACGGGCAACATCTTCTTTCCCTCTCCCACTCCAGTGCAGGCAGGCCAGCCTTCTTGGAGAGGGCTGCTAGAGAAGGTGTTGTGCTATTTTAGAGGACATGCAGGACGAGGCGGGGAGGCAGGTGGGGTATAGCTGGGAGCACCTGACCCAGGCATAGGGCATGTGCTTGGCAGAGGCATGGATATGAGAGCTCTTCCTGGAGACTTGACCCTTCCCTTAGTACAGAGGTTCTCAACTTGTGAGTTGTGACCACAAGAACTGTATTAAAGGGCCGCGGCATTAGGAAGGTTGAGAACCACTGCTTTAATAGATAATTGGGGAGAGTTCTAGCTCTTTGGAGAGGAGAAGTCAGCTGTGAGAGGGGTCCACTCTGGTTGTACCAGGGCTGGGTGTCTTTTGTGTGACCTGCTGTGGGTGGCAGGAAGAGCTATAGGATGCTCATCTAGGGAGGGTGACTGAGGCTTTGGGGCCAGCCAGCAGGGTCAGCATTCCAGACCTTGAGAATGAATGCCCTGTAGCTAGATTTATGTGAGCATGGGTTTAAGCTGCAGAGCTCTGAAGCCATGGAGAACGGTTAGTCTTACTACATTCCTATTTCCATGTGGTATATTCTTTTAATAGAAAGTGGCAGGAAGCCCATCAGAAAATTCAGGAACTCCAGGCCAGCCAGGAGGTGAGAGCAGACCACGAGCAGCAGATTAAGGTGAGTCGCTCCATTTCAGTCCCAAGCATGTGTCCTGTAGACATAGCAATGTTGGTCTTGGCCCTCCAGCTACCTGCAGGCCTTTCTGAGCTGGGCCATGGTCGGTTGCTTTTGCAAACAGTAAGTGGCCTGGATGTTACCTGATTGTCTTCCATGTGCCAGACATTGTACTGGGCACTAGTGGTATCACACTGCATGGGGCGGACTTTTTTGCTCCATGAAGCTCAAGTTCTAGAGAAGGAAGAGTGACTACAAACATACAGAGAAAAAACATAAATGTGCGATAACTTCAAATATTGGTGAGTGCTGGGGAGAAAATATAAAATAGGCTTAGCAAGGCAGAAAATCTGCCAGAGTCACCCCGCCAGTACAAGGCTGAGGTGAGTCCCAGGAACAGGTCTGTTTGATTCAAGCTCAAGCCCTGCTTGTTGCTTCTCTCTGGAGGATGCTGACAGAGAGATGGTGATTCCTGATTGCTGTTAGAGTGGCTCCCTGGACCCTGAGCCAAGGTCTGGCCCCTCACTGCCCCCTGTGTGCCCTCTCCCATGGGCACGGTGCCCACTTTCCTTCTCGGCCCTGGCCCAGCCCCCTGCACTTCTGTTGATGCCTTCCAGGGCCTTTGTCCTTCCCTCGAAGCCTCAGGATCTGTCTGCCTGACATCTGTCTGCACCACTGTGTCCCCACTCCTCGACCTGGTATATGGCACAGAGATGGACTCCTTTAGTGTTTGTCAGTTGATTGGCTGATTTGGTCCTGGTTCTTACTCTCAGCCTATTCATTCGCTTTTCACTAATGGATGCCAGCTATCTCCCATTATGTATGAGGGGCCCATAGATACCCACCTGGGGGCCTGCATACTACAAGGAAAAGTCTGTGCTTGCTGTTGGAAAGCCTCAGTTGTTACACGTGTTGCTGGAGCGACAGAAGCAGATACTACATAGGCAGACTGGGATGTTCTAGTGCTGAGTGTCTCTAAGCCAGGCTTGACATGGGGTTCTGTCCCTAGAAACCTCCCTGAGGGCAGCATGTTGGTGTAAAGGCTGCTGGCAGTCCACGATGGGTGGGGGTGGGGTAGGCGGTATGAAGGGCACAGCCAGGCACAACTCCTTAGAGAAAGTGCCTGCACCATGGAGGCTGTTGAGGACCTGGACAGTTTACCACAAGAACTCTGTGGCTTCTGTGACTTTTTTATTTTTTTGATAGACTGTATTGTTTTAGAGCAGCAAAATTGAACAGAAGGTGCAGAGTTCCCCATACTCCCTGCCCACACAGCACAGCCTACCCCATTATCAGTGCCCTATTAGAGTGTTCCATTTGTTATGGAGATAGACCTGCACTGCCATATCATGTCACTTAGAGTCCATATTTCACTTAGGCTAACTCTTGGTGCTCTGCTCTGTGGGTTTGGACAAACCTGTAACGTTATGTGTCTGCTGTTTGAGTATCATACAGAAGAGACTCAGTGCCCTACCTATTGGTGCCTACCTTTCCCTCCCAAACCTGTAACAACCACTGCTGCTTTTACTGTCTTTGTAATTTGCCTTTTCCAGAATGTCCTGCTGTTGGAACTGTATGGTTTGTGACCTTTTCAGACTGGCTTCTTTCCCTTAGTGATGTGGTGTAACTTCCTTTGTGTCTCTTCATGACTCATACTTTTTTTCTTCTTATCTGTCCCTGTTCTCCATCAGGATTTGGAGCAGAAGCTGTCCCTGCAAGAGCAGGACGCTGCAATTGTGAAGAACATGAAGTCAGAGCTGGTGCGGCTCCCCAAGGTGGAGCGGGAGCTCAGGCAACTGCGGGAGGAGAACACCTACCTGCGGTGAGAGGGGTGGGGCTCATGGGCATGTAGCTTGCCACACAGCTGTGTAGAGCAGGCCTCTGTCCTCCTGGTTCTCGGGTTCCTTCCCAGGGTGTGTAGCCATCTGAGTGCCTATTTCTGGCCCTGTCAGGGAGATGAGAGAGACCCATGGACTTCTCCAGGAGGAATTAGAAGGGCTGCAGAGGAGGTTGGGGCGCCAAGAGAAGATGCAAGAGACGCTGATCAGCCTAGAGCTCGAAAAGGAGGTGAGGCCTAGATGGGTGCGTGGTTCCCTGTGTGGCTGTGCTATGCCCTGCCTAGAGCTCCTGAGTTTATCATACAGAGCAGCTGGGTGACAAACATCCAGAATGTGGATGCTGCCTTGATGGAGTGGGCAGAATAGTGTCCTGGGACTGTGGTACCTTATATAGCAAAGGGCAGTTGAAGTAGGTAATGTGCAGGCCTCTGACAGGGAGAGGGTCCTGGATTATTGGGGTCTGTGTTGTCATGTGTTGGGGGAGGTCAGAGTGATGTGGGGAAATAGGTGCCACTGGGCCTGGATAGGGAGGTGGGGTCACAAGCAAAGGAGTGCAGCGGCCTCGGAGCTGGAGAGAACAAGAGAATAGATTCTCCCCTGGACTCTCTGGAGGAACCAATGCTGCTTACACCATGATTTTAGCCCAGGGAGACACATTTTCAATTTCCAACCTAAGTACTAGGAGATACTAAATTTTTATTGTTTTAAGCCACTAAGTTTATGGTAACTTGTTTCAGTAGTAGTAGGAAATCTGGTACACATTGTGAACCAGAGGAAACAGCATATAACACCTGGAAGGACCAGAGTGCACAGAGACCTGTGCTAGATTTCCCTGTATCTGCTGTTGGGACTCAGAGGTGGCCCTCAGTGGGAAAATGGCGGTGCTGGGAAGCTTCCGAAGTCATCTTGTGGGCAGAGGAGGAAACAGGTTCAGAGAAGCTCCCTCTCCTGTTCATTGCATAGAATGTTTGGACTAGAATGTTGACCTCCTGGCTTGTGCCCGGGTCTCTTGGCCTTCATACTGCTTCCCTGTGGCTGCAGCCACTCTTCCTTGGTTTGTCTTATGTACCCATGTCCTAGGGAGTGTGAACATCAAATCACCATGTTTAGTGCTTGTAGGCTGCCCAACAAATGGGGCTAGCAACTTCCTGAGGGTTCCTACCTTGGATGCTGTGGCATCTGTCCCTTTCAGAGCTGCAGTACATTCAGGATTCAGGTGGGACCTCAGAGTCCTCTGCGGCCAGCAAGGGCATTCAATGGGGGTTCTCATCTCAGATGTTGTCTTCTTTAGGGACTTAGCCTGAAAAGATACTTTTCAAATACTTTTTTATCTGGATGTAGTTTTTTTTTTTTTTTTTTTTTTGAGACAGAGTCTCACTTTGTTGCCCCTTAGTAGAGTGCTGTGGCATCACAGCTCACAGTAACCTCCAACTCTTGGGCTTAAGTGATTTTCTTGCCTCAGCCTCCCAAGTGGCTGGGACTATAGGCTCCCGCCACAATGCCCGGCTATTTTCTGGTTGCAGTTGTCATTATTGTTTTGGCAGGATTGGGCTGAATTTGAACCTGCCGGCTCCGGTGTATGTGGCTGGCACTTTTAGCTTCTGAGCTCTAGATGCCAAGGCAGAATGTAGTTTTTTAAAAATTGTTTAAGATTTGGGGTTCTAGAGTGACTTCCTGGGTGAGATGTTAGTATGGACTCTGCTGGCTGTGTGGTCCTGAGTCAGCTCCTTAACTTCTGAGGAATAGCAGCTATGTCTGCCCTCTGGGACAGTGGGGAGCAAGTGAATTTATGTCAAGTGCTTACAACAGTGCCTGGCATATAGTGAACATTTGCTGGGAGCAACTGACATAAACTGTGTTAACCAAGCACGTGACTGGCACATGAGAGGGGCTCTGGGAATATTTGACTGAGTGAAAACATTGATAACAGCACTGTGCTTGGCACCAAGTGGATGTCAGAGGAGGCCAGGACAAAGGTATGTAGTTTCTATCCTCAAATTGCACCAGTTCTAGAAGGTCAGTGAGACTTACCTTTTTTGGAGATAGGTCAGCATGGAACGGACTTAAGGAGCAGAAGGGCTGATGATCCTGTGGGCCACGTTCCTGTGTTCTTTGCTCTGCAGAGCTTGTTGCCTTTTTACTCTGGGACCTCCTGGCGCTAGTCCACCATGTGGCTGGACAAGACCTGGCTCCAGGAGGGAGTCCATCTGCCCTGGACCTTGGTATCCTCAGGACCCCTGAAAGAATGCAAGAGGGGGATCCTTTGGGTTCAGGTGCCCAGCTCCACTCCTGGGGCACAGGTTGCAGGGTTACTTTTTTTTTTTTTTTGAGATGGAGCCTCAAGCTATCACCCTGGGTAGAGTGCCATGGCATCACGCTCATAGCAACCTCCAACTCCTGGGCTCAAGCGAGTCTCCTGTCTCAGCCTCCCTAGTAGCTGGGACGACAGGCGCCCGCCACAACGCCTGGCCATTTTTTGGTTGCAGCCATCATTGTTGTTTGGCGGGCCCTGGCTGGGGATTTGAACCTGCCACCTTAGGTGTATGTGGCTGGCACCTTAGCCGCTTGAGCCACAGGCGCCGAGCCTGCAGGGTTACTTGTAAGGCAGTTTGCTTTCTCTGCACCTTCACATTCCTTTTGGCATGTTTGATTCACACTTGAATTTATGGAGCATGAGACCTGCAGCCTAACTCCAGCAGTTGGGAAATAATCTGACTGTTCCAGCTTAGACTTGGAGCATTTATGCTTCCAAACTCAGCAAGGAAGGCAGGCTCTTTCTTCTAAAAGGTTGGGGCGGGGGAGCTTTGCTTCTTTATTATTATTGTCTGATGTGTGTGATGATCATTTGGCTGTGATGATGGGGCCTTTGCTTTCATTGTCTTTTCAGAGGTTGCTGGCAAAGCTGCAGAGCTGGGAGCGGCTGGATCAGACCACAGGCTTGAACCTCAGGTGGGTGGAGGGACTGGTGTCTGCTACTGTCCCTTATCTTCTCAGAGGAGGTGGTGCTGGTTTTGCCTCTGGCAGAGTAGTTCCTGCCTCCCCACTCCGGTTCTCTCCAGTCGGGTAGGCTTATGGGGGAAGCTTTTGTCCCGTGGTGCTCAGGTTTAATGAGGTACTTTCATAGCCAGAGGGAGATGGAGCTGAGCAACTCCTCCTTCTGAAGTCTTAATAACATCTTCATTGAAAATCAGAATATCCACAGCAAAGTGGTGGCAGGTATCTGATTGCCCTGCATTGTTGGGTTTTGTTAAAGGATTCTTTTTATATATGCCAAGAAAGTAATTGCTTTTGCAGGAAATCATGCCGTTTAGGTGCTTGTAACCAGTAGAAATGAACTGAGTTTGTAGGGTTAAAGAAAACTACCATAGTGGAAAGTGTAATCCTAGTCAGTGCCTAGACTCTTGGCCTAGTCTCTGCCCAGCTGATGGCCAATGGGCCACAGGGTGCAGGGCAGGGCAGGCATTGTGTTCCTGCCCATACTTTAGGGCAGTGCTTGTGCCTAGCAGTTGCTCATTGGTCCCTGCCCCACCCCTGCCTGAGGAGTCACTGCCTAGAGCCCTCTCTTCATGTCTGATGCTGTGCTGGTCTCAGGGAGGGCGTAGGATTGATTTTTAAAATTATTTAATTTATTTATTAGGATTGGTATTTTGAAGGAGTCACTGGAGCCTGGGACACAGGGTCTGTGGTGTTTAAACAACCTTTTGTTTTGCTTGCTTATGGGGTTTTAAGACTTCCACTTCCTTGATTGTCTTTCCTGCTGCTCTGGGATACCAGGCCAAGATTGAAGACTTCTAAAGAACTGTCCTGTAACTATACTGTCTGACTGCTGGTTCTGGAATCTGCCACCTTCGGATCAGCATTGTCAGTTCCAGTTTGCTGAGACTTGAAAATGCCTCTTTATTTACTTTTTGCCTTGTTAAGTCACAGAGGACAGACCAGGCTGCTGTTTCCTCTTGAACTCTCTCTGTAGAACCCAGATTCATGTAGGGCTGGTCTCAGCAGGGCCTAAATGCTTTGTGCTTCTGCTTATTCTCTGGGCTTCTTAACTACTCAGAAGCCCTACCTCTTATTCCCAGGGAAACTCTGGTCAGATAAGAAACCTCTGTGACTTTCTTTCCCGTAAGTGAGATCAGAGGACCATTCTTGCCTAATGAGACCAGCCTTATTAGAGAGTTCTGGTGTCCAGTGTGTGCCACAAGCACGTAGCACCAGTCAGGCATGCAGGCCAGCTGCCGTTTCTGGCCTGAGTGGCACAGAGGTTTTTTATGGCCAGTTGGAAGGTACAGCTACTCCTGAAGACTTTTGGTCCCAT
This sequence comes from Galago senegalensis, assembly GCA_963575145.1. Classification (NCBI taxonomy): domain Eukaryota; kingdom Metazoa; phylum Chordata; class Mammalia; order Primates; family Galagidae; genus Galago; species Galago senegalensis. Next base: position 7,691 of record CAUYTI010099587.1, on the reverse strand, counting down.
TTCTGCATCTCAGGGCCCTGACTTGAGCATGGCTGGCATGAGGGCCATCTGGGCCTTGGGATGGCTACAGCTGTGCATTTGGCTTTCCCTAGTGGTCAGACCCTGGGTCTCGCAGAGGTGGAGGCTGCTTCTGCCTGTGACAGGTTTACAGGGTGGGGAGTGTGCATTTCTGCTACTCTGTGTCTTTGATGAGGAAAATAGATGGCATAGCATAGCTACAAAGTATGTTTAAGGGCCATACACTGAAAACTACAATGTAACTAGAAAACAAAAAACAAACAAAAAACTAAGGAAGACCTAATAATGTATAAATGTAGAGAGATTGTCAGAGGAAAAAATACTATTTTTCCCCCTCTGGCATAGCCATGGTCTCAACACTTTGGCATCAGATGTTGGGGTGGGGGGTGTTTCTTCTCACAGCAAGCAGTTTTCCAGGCCATACCGGGTGGGTGTCCTATAACTCATTTCAGACGCTATCTGCCTGAAACTGGTGGCGGGTCTCACAGGCTGAGTGCTCAGTCTCATAAAGCAGGCTCCCACTTCAGATACCAGTAGGTTGTCTCACCTGCACTTCTCACTGGCAGGCTACAAAGCAGGGATCCCACTGCCCCTTCCTGGGGTCCATCTAGTTGCTAGAGCCACTCCTGGAACTCAGGGAAACACTTTGTTACATTTGCTCATTTATTACAAGGGATGTTATAAAGGATGCAGATGAAGAGCACAATGGAAAAGATGTGTAGGGGGAGGTATGTAGGAAGGGGTGCAGAGCTTCCACATACTCTCCAAGCCTACTACCTGTTTAGGTGTCTAGAAGCTCTCTGAATCCTGTCCTTTTGGGTTTTTAGGAAGACCTCACTATGTGGGTATAATTGATTATATCATTAGCCGTTGGTGTCACCTCAACCTTCAGCCCTGCTCCTTCTAGGTTGAGGAGTGGGGTTGAAAGTCCCAGCCCTCTGATTCTGCCTGAGTCTTTCTGGTGACTGGCCCGATCCTGAAGCTGCCTAGGGGCTGCAGCCTCACAGGTATCATTAGCACATAAAAGATGCTTTGTTGCTATAGAGATTCCAGGAGCTGTATGTCAGGGAGTGGAATATGGAATAAAGATACTGTGTGTGTGTATTGGAAGATTTAGGATTTTTAAAATGGTACTTTGCTTACATTGATCCATATATTTGACATAATCCCAGTCAGAATCCAAGCAGGCTTTTTGGGTATAAGTTGATCAGCTGATTTCTAAGATTCTATAGAAATCCTAGAATAGTCATAATAATGTTGACAAAGAACTAGCTAGAAGCCTAGGGCACTGTGGCTCACATCTGTAATCCCAGCACTCTGGCAAGGTGAGGTGGGAGAATCGCCTGAGTTCAGGAGTTTAAGACCAGCTTGAGCAACAGTGAGACCCGGACTCTACTAAAAATAGAAAAATTAGCTGAGTATGGTGGTGCCCACCAATAATTCAGCTACTTGGGAGACTGAGGCAGGGTGATCACTTGAGCCCAGGAGTTTGAAGTTGGAGTGAACTATGATGATACTACTATACTCTACCCTGGGTATCAGAGAGAGAGACTGTCTCAAAAAAAAAAAAAAAAGGTGCTTACAGACCAAAAAAAAAATATATATATATATATATATTTTTTTTTTTTTTTGAGACAGAGCCTCAAGCTGTCCCCCTGGGTAGAGTGCCGTAGCATCACAGCTCATAGCAACCTCCAACTCCTGGGCTCAAGCAAGTCTCCTGCCTCAGCCTCCCAAGTAGCTGGGACTATAGGCGCCCGCCACAACGCCTGGCTATTTTTTTTTTTTTGGTTGCAGCCGTCACTGTTATTTGGTGGGCCCGGGCTAGATTCCAACCCTCCACCTTAGGTGTATGTGACTGGCACCTTAGCCACTTGAGCCACCGGTGCCGAGCCAGACCAAAAGATTTTGAGACATCCTACTAACTACATTGAAACTATGTGGTTTTGGTGTAAGAATAGACATATAAATCAGCAGAACTAAACAGAAAGTTCAAAAATAATTTAAGAATATAGTGTTGATCCTTTGGCAAAAGTGTCAAGGTAGTGGAATGAGAGAAAGATAGTCTTTTCAACAAATGGTGTTAAAACAACAACAGGATACTTGTGGTAAAAGGATGAACCTTATTACTTATCTCATACAATTTAATTCTAATGGAATGTAGACCTTTGTGTAAAATCTAAAACTTATGGAAACTCAGCTCTAGCAAAGAGGTCTTAGAACACACAAGTGTGAACCATAAATGAAAAAAAATTGATAAGTTAGTCTTTATCAAAACGAAAAACCTTTGTCTTCAAAACACATAAAATGAAAAGGCTGACCAAGAACTGGAAGAAAATATTTGCCATAGGTATATCTAACCAAAGATATGTATCAGAACATGTGAAGAGTTCTTACAGGCTAGGTGCATTGGCTCATTCCTGTAATCCCAGCACTTTGGGAGGCCAAGACAGGGTCACTTGAGGCCAGGAGTTGACCACCAGCCTGAGCAACAGCGTGAGACCCCTGTCTCTGCAAAATAACATTAGCTGGGCATGGTGATGTATGCCTCTAGTCCCAGCTATATGGGAGGCTGAGAGGGGAGGGTATCTTGAGCATAGGAGTTTTAAAGGGTGCAGTGAGCTGTGATTGCAATACTGTACTTCAGCCCTGGTGACCCAGCAAGACCCTGTTTCTAAAAAAAGAAAAAAAATTTCTTACAAATCAGTAATATGACCAGATTAAATTTGAAAAAATGGTCAGAAGGTTTTGAATAGATACTATATATATGTTATGTGTATATATTGTGTTTCCCCAAAATAAGGCACTATCTTATATTTATTTTTTTTCAAGAAGACACACTAGGGCTTATCTTCAGGGGATGTCTTCCTGAAATGCATGGTGGGGCTATGCAGCGTATCACACCTGTCACTAGGTCTTATTATCGGGGTAGGGCTTATATTTAACAAATGCATAGAAGTCCTACAAGGGCTTATTTTTTGGATAGGTCTTATTTTCAGGGAAACATGGTACATATATATATATATATTTTTTTTTTTTTTTTTTTTTTAGACAGAGTCTTACTTTGTTACTTTGTCACCCTGGGTAAAGCATGGTGGCATCATAGCTCCCAGCACCCTCGAACCTCCTGGCCTCTAATGATTCTCTCTCTCTTTTTATTAAATAGAGAGAGAGTCTTATATTATCACCCTTGGTAGAGTGCAGTGGTGTCACAGCTCACAGCAACCTCCAACTCCTGGGCTTAGGCAATTCTTTTGCCTTAGTTGCCTGAGTAAATGGGACTACAGGCATCTACCACAAGGCCTGGATATTTTTTTGTTGCAGTTTGGCTGGGGCCAGGTTTGAACTGGCCACCCTCAGTATATGGGGCTGGCGCCCCATTCACTGAGCCACAGGTGCCGCCCTCGAGTGATTCTCTTGCCTCAGCCTTCTGAGTAGCTGGGACTACTGGTGCCCACCACAGCTTTTTTTGTTTTTAGAGACGGGGTCTTGCTCTTGCTGGGCTGGTCTCAAGCTTGTGAGCTCAAGCAATTGGCCTCCCAGAATGCTAGATTATAGGTGTGAGCCGCTGCTCCTGGCCTTTGTATAGATAATTTATAAAAGTACATATATGAATGGTAAATAAGGACATGAAGAGATGCTCAGCCTCGTTAGCATTAGGAGAATACAAATTAAGACTACAGTGAAGTATCACTGTGTACCTAATAGAATCACTAAAACTAAAAAGACTGACTATCCCCACTGTTGGCAGCAATGTGGAACAGATCTCTCACACATTGCCGCTAGAAGCAGAAAATGGTACACATCTTTGGAACTACTTTGGCAGCTTTTAAAACATGTTATGACCCAGCAGTTCCATTCCTGGTTGTAGAGAAATGAAAACATGACCTGGTGAAGACTCATAGAAGAATGTTCATAGGTTTTTTTGTTCTAATAGTGAAAAAGTGGAAATGACTCCAATGTCTTCCAGTAGATGAAGGGATGAATGAGCCACACTCCCTTTCAGGGAGTCTATACCATACATTAAGGTATACTGCTCTGTACAGAAATGTCTGCTGAGTGAAGGAAGCCAAACTCACTGAGTACATACTGTATGATTCCATTTATTTGAACTTAAAATGAGGCAAAACTGAGCTGTGGCAGAAAGGTCTGTGACTCCTGGTGTCTAGTGTTGTGGTTAGACTGGGGCATGTGGGAATCTTGTGGGAGCTGAGATATTACTGACTTAGTAGATGTGGTGGCTGCACAGGTGCGTCAAAATTTATCATGATGTATTTAAGGTGGGTACGTAAGTCAGTAAAGCTAGTATATAAATAGTGAGCAGCCAGCTCTTGTAATCAGCTGGGGGTGGGGTGAGGGAAGGACAGTCCCTCAGAGGTGACTTGGACTGAGTTAGGGAGTAGATAGTGGGTGCTGTTTAAAGCCAGTCTGCCCTGAGCTTTTATGGAAGGCCTGTATCTTTGGGACTAAGGGTACTAATGCTGTGGGGAATGGCATCAGGTATGGGTAGGGTGACCAGACGTCCCGCGGCATTTCTAAAAAGTCCCAATTTTAGCAAAGTGTCTCAAGAATGGAAAAAAAAGTATCCAATGTACTCAACACTATTATGAAACTAATTGTTAGCTATCTTAGGAAAGCTACAATCCAAATGGAGCCCTAGACTACGGGGAAAGGGGAGTGGGAAGAGGAGGGGGAGGATGGGTGAAGAGAATGATATTGTGGGGATCACGCTTATAATTTATCCTATTTGGGTACAGGTGAATTTGTCCAAAGGTTGAATATAAATGTCTTAACATAACAATTATGAGAAAGACATGATGGCTATGTTGGCCACTTGGATGAGAGTTTTCCAAACTGCATATGGAAGCAACACACTGTATCCTATGATAGAATCGATGTACACAATTATGATCTAATAAAAAATACATTAAAAAAAGAAATTTTTAAAAAGTATATGAAATATACAGATCCCTAGACAGAGAAACTATCAAATCTGACTTAAGAGTAGAAAACCTTAGACCCATAACATAGTAATAAGGCACAGACCTAACATAAGAGATTGAATCACCAATCCAGAACCAACCAAGAAATAAAAGACTAAAACTAGAGGCTTTATTGAAAAATTCTACCAAATATTGAAAGAATGAACACCAGCCCTTTTGAAACTTGAGAAGAGACAGAGAATGGACCTTCAAAGGGTTGAAAGGAAATCCTGGTCTGCTGAATAAGAAATACTTCAGGACCCAAAGAAACATTCAGCATTTAGAACAAAATTCAGCAATTCTCACCAAAAAAAAGGGAAAAATATTTGGATATGATAGAATCTAGATTTTCAGTGACCAGTAGAAAAGGGCAAGGGTTCTCAGAAACACAGAAAGACCAATGAAAGCATTACAAATTCAAATAGAGAAAAAAGATAGTTATACCTCTATACTACATCTCTGCAGAGGCATCTCTGTCTGTCGCTCTCTTCTCACTTGTTAGAGGGACCCACTTCAGCTCTCTTTGGAAGTAGTCTAAACTTTCTTTTTATTCTTTTTTCTTGAGGAAAAGCATTATACTGTTTCCCTGGGTACAGTTCTGTGACATCATCATAGCTCACAGCAACCTCAAAGTCCTGAGCTCAAGCGATCCTTGTGCTTCACCCAAGGTAGCTGAGACTATAGGCCCACATTACCACGCACAGCTATTTTCCTATTTTTAGTAAAATAGGGTCTTGCCCTTGTTCAGACTGGTCTCCAACTCCTGAGCTCAAGTAATCCACCCACCCTGACCTTCTAGAGTGCTAAGATTAAATACATTAGCCACTGCACCTAGCAGTCTTGATTCTTAAATAAAATCTCCTTTGTTACACTAAAGCCTGTCCAAAGTTAGTTTTGTTTTCTATTCATGCTTTTAGTGCTGCTCCAATTTTACTTTCACTTTCTACTTATGTATCCTTTAGATTCCTCTATGTCTTAGTTTAACTTTCTAGCTTCTTCTAAGTAATTGAATCAGGTCAACTAGGGTTGAGGAACTGGGACCCTCAAGCCCCACAAAAGCCCTTCCAAAAAAATAGAAGAGGATGGAACCCTTTTAAGCTCATTCTATGACATAGCACCAGCTTTACTCTGAAACCAAAGACTGATGGAGACCTTACAAGAAAAGTAATCTATTATTGTTCAATATCCCTTATGGTGTAAACTTCCTCAACAAAACATTCACAAACCAAACTCAAAGGTATATTAAGAAAACTGTGTACAGGCAGTGCCTATGTAGCAGTAAACCAATGCAGACAGAAGACTCCAGGCACCAGTCGATTAGAAGAAGCGAGTTTATTCAGCCGGGGATACTCAGAACACCAGCGTGTTTCCCAAAACCGAGCCCCCAGCTGAATAAACCCGCTTCCTCTAATCAACTGGTGCCTGGAGTCTTCTGTCTGCGTTGGTTTCCTGCTACATTTCTTGGTTCCCTGACTGGGAAGCAAGGTTTGGTGGAAAAACCATGCAGCCAGATTCTTTGGGTCAGGTTCTGCTGGCACTGCAGATCAGCCCTGTGGGGAACTCCCACTGGTCTGGCCATGTGGTCCTAAGAGTGCTCCTGGGACAAATTCTCCCAGAGGAATGTCTGGTTGAGACTCAGCTGGCGAGGTCCCTGGGGTGGGTCATTGCAGAGGCTGAGCACCAGAGAGGAACCAGTAATAGGTGGCACCAGGACATCCAGAGTAAGGTAGGATCCTTTTGAAGCCCACTACAATTTTAGTGGAAGAGGAGCCTGATCACCTCCTAAGGCATTAGATCACTGGCAGGTACACAGGGAGATGTCTAAGGCAAGGTAGAACCCATTTGGGGCCCACTACATTTTAGTGGAAGAGGAGCCTGATCACCTCCTGGGCGTTAGATCACCCGCAGATCTGTTGATAGGTGTGTGAGACCAGATCTGCTAGATTGCCAGCAGATCTGTGAAAGGTATGTGAGAGTGTGTGGATGAGGTGTGACTGAGAGAACTCAATGGCAGCTGATCCTGAGTTCCCACAGCATGGGCTCTGCACCTCAATGACTCCTGAACCTTGAGAAGCTACCTCAGATCCTGACAACCCCCTCAAGCTGATGTTATGGAGAATGGCAAGCCCTGCTCCAGTCCCACCCCGGGAGCTGACTGGTCCAGGTGCAGCCAAAGCATGAGGATCAACATCATCATAGGACTGTTCTTTATTGGACTCATGAGAGCTAAGTGAACTTTAGTGTGTGAAAATATTCAGGATGCTATGTAGAGATAAGCACACATGCTCAGACATGGCAGTTCGCTTCAATGTGCTTCCCCAGGAGATTGATTCTGAGAAAGATTTCTTAAAAGATGGAGCTTCTGCACCTGCCTATAGATATGCAGAAATATGCAGAATTCCTCTCTTTCTTAGGAATTCTGGAGAATCAGCCAGGGTGCAGCTGGGAATTTGAATACCTGTCCTCTAGCATTAGGTTCTGTTCTCTGTCTTCTTCCTTCATTAACATTTTAATCTCTAATTTAGGTTTGGGCCAGCAAGAATAGACAGCCAGTCTCCCTTATGTTTTTACTCTAAACAAAATCAATTGTATATGTTTTCCTCAGCCTTCACACTAAATTGTAATCTTAAATGGTAGCTTCCTAATGCTACTTCACTTCTTTGTATCTGTGTTAAATTCTTACTGAATGTT
>CAUYTI010099586.1:0-22077 GCA_963575145.1 Galago senegalensis | reverse complement strand
AAGGACCAATTTCCTAGTCTTTTTTTTTTGAGACAGAGCCTCAAGCTGTCCCCCTGGGTAGAGTGCCGTGGCATTACAGCTCACAGCAACCTCCAACTCATGGGCTCAAGCGAGTCTCTTGCCTCCGCCTCCCAAGTAGCTGGGACCACAGGCGCCCGTCACAACGCCTGGCTATTTTTTGGTTGCAGCCGTCATTGTTGTTTGGCGGGTCCGGGCTGGGGATTTGAACCCGCCACCTTAGTTGTACGTGGCTGGCACCTTAGCTGGTTGAGCTATAGGCACCGAGCCCCTAGTCTTTTCTTGTTTGAAGCTTAAAACCTCTGCAAAAACTTCAGAAATACCTCATTTTATTATAAACCACATTCTTGGGAAAAGCTCCCTCTCCTTACCTAGCAACAAGCAAAAAAGCAGTATAAAGATACACATTTTATTCCCCTCAGCTTAATATTCTTAACATTTTCTTTCCAGATTACTTTTTCCCCTTTTACTCGGGTGTTAATGATTTTGGGTCATACTGCTGTGTTTTTGTTGAAAACCTCTTCTGACTTTTTTTTAGAAATTGGTCACATATAAATCAATAGTCATGTGCTATATAATGCCATTTCAGTCAATGATGTACCACATATACCACAGCAGTCCCATGAGATTATAACAGCTGAAAAACTACCATCTAGTGGCATTATAGTTGTCCAAACATCATAGCATAACACACTATTCATGTGTTTGCAGTGATGCTGGTGAAAACAGACCTACTGTGGGCACCAGTTACATAAAAGTATAGCACACACAATTATGTACAGCACATGATACTTGATAATAAAGGACCATGCTAGTGGTTTATGTGTTTATTATTCTGTATTTTTTATCATTACTTTAAACTGTATTCCTTCTACTTATAAAAAAGAAAAAAGGTTAACTGTAAAATAGTCTCAGGCAGGTCCTTCAGGAGACATTCCAGAAGAAGGCATTGATATCACAGGAGATGTGTCATTGTCCCTAAAGACCTTCCAGTGGGACAGGACATGGAGGCAGAAGACAGTGACACTGATGATCCCTGTGTAGGCCTAGGCTGATGTGCGTGTTAGTGTCTTAGTTTTTAACAAAAATATTTAAAAAGTTAAAAATAAGAAATTTTAAAGTGGAAGAAAGCATATAGAATAAAGTTATAAAAATAGAAAATATTCTTATATACTTGTACAATGTGTTTAAGTTAAGCATTATTACAAGTTACAAAGTTTTAAAACATTAAAAGGTTTACAAAGTAAAAAAGTTCAAGCAAGCTTTACTATAGAAATAAGAAAAAAATTATTATAGAAGAGAGAAAAATAATTATAAATTTAGTGAGCCGGTAAACAGTGTGTATAGAGTCTCCAACAGAGTGTGGTACTGTCCTCGGCCTTCTCATTCATTTGCTACTCACTGACCCACAGGGCAATTTCCAGTCCTGCAAACTCCATTCATGGTGAGTGTCCTATACAGGTGTGCTATTTTTTATCTTTGTGCCTTTCTGTTTAGATATATTTAGATACACAAATACTTACCATTGGGTCCCAAGTGCCTCCAGGATTCAGCACAGTAACAGGCCGTGTAGGCTTGCCACAGCCACGCCCTCAGCCTAGGTGTGATGTAGGCGCACCACCTAGGTGTGTGAGTAGACTCTGCGTCGGTGATGTTCACGCGGCAAAGTCGTCTAACAACGCAGAAGCGTCCTCATCCGTTAAGCGAGGCATGACTGCATGTACCTATACGGACAAATAAATGCAATATACACAGTCAGGGTCCATTCAGGAAAACAGAAACCACGGTAGGTTTTTCCAAGTTTAATACAGGGAAATATTTACATAGATCTGTTGGAGGCTGCAACAGCATAAACTGGCTGCTGAGATAACCCAGAAACGAGCAACTGTAAAAAGCAGCTACTATTCTACAGCCTGGGGGACAGAAAGGAAAAGGGGAGCAATCAGAGCTTAGGAGCTGGCAGGAGAGACTCTGCCGGCCAGCCCGGCTGGCGCTGGCACACCACGCCTTTGAGAAGTGGCTGATACAGGAAGGCCAAGAGCAGCTGGAGGCTGGACCAGGAGCGGTCACCTGTTGCTGGAGAGACGCCCACAGGGACTGGCATCTGATCTGAAAGCAGGAGCCTCTCCCTCCCCGCCTTCCGGAAGGCGGGGCTCTCTCTGGCGCCCCCACGTGGCACAAAGCCAGCTGGCAGTGGAAGGTGAGGAATATGGACGGCAGATCCCAGCTCTGGCACCCCAGAGCAATGTCCCAGAAGTCAGCTTGAAGCTGAGAGACAGTGGGCACACACCCTGCCTGTGCATACGACTTTTGCAGCACGGGTCCCGGACCTCCCACTCCTAGCTCCCGAGGGCTCTTTGCCCCTTGAGAGCCTCTTACAAGCCGGCCCATGTCCCAAGCACTTTATCTTGTAAAGTAGGCATCACTCTTCCTTTCTCCAGCCCACTTAACTGCGATTTATCTCACCCAAGCTATTAAGAAAAAAAAAATCTGTTTATTATTATCAGACTAATGTTGATATTTCCCCTCCACATTTGCTTTTTTATTTTTGTATAGTTCTTAATAATCCCAAAAATTCTAATTAGAGGATTATGGGAGAAAGTTTTTTTGGAGAGGGCCTTTCCGAGAACAGCATGTGGGAGGCGTTTTGTGACACGTGACAGCAGTAGCGGGTCATAAACTGGACTTGGTACTTCTAAGAGTGGCTGGTGCTTATCGGAACCCCAGCAAGAGCAGCCTGGACTGCTGAGTTACTGCAGGGAGTGCAGCTGTAGTATGTGGTGATGCTGTGCACGTTTTGTGATGCCACTGTATTTGAAGATCAATTTCTAACCAATCACAACATAAACCCGCCTAGCCTGGTTAGCAAACAAAAAACATTAGCCAGCCAAAATTTTAGACTTTCTCGTTGATTCCCCTCCCTGCAGGTACCCATCCCTGGGTACTGACCTCACATCTGGAGAGGGATGGAGCCCTCTGGAGGTGTAGGGTCCCCTTTCTTTAAGAAAAGATCATGGCCAAATGCCTGGGGCCGTGCAGGCCCTACTCACTCCATTGATGATGCAGTGCTAGGCTCCTTCCCCAGCCAAGAAAGAGAAAGCCCCATGCCCCACACTCTTAGCCGGAAGACAGGCAGTGGAGGGAGCTGGGAGCTTCGCAGGGCTAAAATATGCACCTCTCCCAGCACCGGATCAGTGCTGAGATTGTAAAGGCCAAGTTTAAGGATATTACAAAGGTCATAAGCTGTGGAAGCAGCTATTAGCATTTAACTTCACAGTCTCTCACTGGTGTTTGTGACTGGATCTTGGGGAGGATCAGACAGTAGAATCAGTCAAGGTTTAGTTGTTCTGGGCCCATGGCCAAGGACAATGAGAGAAAATGATACTGTACATCAATACAGTAAGTGGAAAGAATTGCTTGACAAAGTAGACTATTCAGACAGGATTCTGATCCCACACAGCAGTGGATCCTTCAGGGCTCCCAAGTCCCGGGTCAGATCCCATTTGACCAAAGGAAAGATTTTTAAGGACTGATTTCCACAAGAAGAGCTTTACTTGGAGAGTGACCACTTGTTATTCAAGAGATTCAACAAGATTTTGTCGAGCATATCTGGAATAGAGGAGATGCAGAGCCTATAACATGGGCTTCTTGGTTCATGTTTACAGTTGACAAGGATGGAGGCCATGTTTTTCGCTTATTCCTTCACATTCATTGAGAGGGAGCTCTCTCTGGCTGCCTAGACGATGGCCCTGGGATCATGACTGAGGGACACAAGCCAAGATTTGCCCAGTACACAGCTAGAGGGAGAGCACAGTAGGTATCAGAAATCTACACTGACACTCTGTTAAGGTGCCAGGAACAGCAAACTAGAGATAAAACGGGGGATTCAGGGGCAACACAGACAAGTCTTCCAGGAATAGTCCCCTAATTTGAAGTGGATTAAGATTAAATTCATAAGGACTAGCTGGACGCTGAGCCAGAAAAGTTGAGGAAATGTTCTCAACAATCCCCCATCTACTGAAGAACGAGGGCAGTCAGCTGACCTGTGGACAGGAAGGCCCCAGGAGCAGTCAGGGACAAAGGGGGTCGGGGGTAGAGGCATTTTGCTTAAGTAAGTGAAATGTCAACAGGGGCTGACCAAGTAGCAGTAATATGTGTGTGTTAATTTCTTGATTTTGATGGTTATATACATATTGGAGTTATGCAGAATATTCTTTGTGGAAATATTATATTCAATTCAGTAATGAAGGGACATCATATAGCAATATACTCTCAAGTAGTTCAAGAAAAAAGTTATTTGTACTGTACTTGGAACTTTTCTATTCATTTATTTGAGATTTTTAAAAAATTCATAATAGAAAAAGTGGAATTGGATTCTTACCTCATATCATACACACATAACATATGCTCATATCATACATATGAATATCATATACATTGTATGTAAAATTTAAAAAAAGACAATGGAAATATTTAACATACCCATGGTCAGGGGTGGGGAAAGCAGAATGATGGAATAGGGTAGTTTTAATAGCATTTAGTAGTAGAGTATCTAATTCACTAGCAGAGGTTCATAGGACTTTCCCTGTTCTTAGTTTACATATTAGTTACATCTGTTCTTTGGCTTGTAATAAAAGCTTAAATAACATCTATGTAAAACGGGCTTTATTTTTTAGAACTGTTTTATATTTACAGAAACCCTGCACCCAGTTTCTCCTTATTATTAACATCTTACATTAGTAGAGAACATTTGCCACAATTAATGAACCAGGAGTGATATGTTATTGTGACTAAAATCCATAATTCATTCATATGGATGAAGGATCCCATTCATGTATCTTGGCAATGAGTTTCTCAGATTTTCCTTGAGTTTGACCACCTTTACAGTTTCCATAAGTATCGGTCAAGAATTTTGTAAGATGCCCCTCTCCTGGAGTTTGCCCAATGTTTTTCTCATGACTAGACTGGTGTCATGTGTTTTTGAGAAGATGATCAAAAGGTAAAATGCCATTTTTACCATATCATTACACAGTTACATATAGGAATATAGTTTAATCAGTATGATATCACTACTGATATTAACCTTGATCAACTGGCTGAAGTAGTACTTGTCAGGGTTTTCCATTATAAAATTATTCTTCTTTTCACATCTTTGGGTGAAAATACTGTACTCCCTGGGAAGAAGTTACTACACTCAGCCCACACTTACGGAGTGGACCCTCGAGGGTGAAGTTATCTACATAAATTTGGAATGCTTCTCCAAAGGGGACTTGTCTTCTTCTCTTTCCTTTTCTTATGAATTCAACTCCCCTTTATTTATTCAATCATTTATTTATATTAGTATGAACTCATGAATGTACTTCTTCAGGCCAGTCATTTTGTCTCATTTCTAGTTTTTTTAGTTAAATGTTCATTTTTCTATATTGATAAAAAATATTTTTAAAATATTTAATTCTGGGCACAACGCCTGTAGCTTGGCTAAGGTACCAGCCACATACAACTAAGGTGGCGGATTCAAATCCAGCCCAGGCTGCCAAACAACAATGATGGCTGCAATCAAAAGAAAAAATAGCCAGGCATTGTGGCGGGCGCCTATGGTCCCAGCTACTTGGGAGGCAGAGGCAGGAGACTCGCTTGAGCCCAGGAGTTGGAGGTTGCTGTGAGCTGTGATGCCACAGCACTCTACCCAGGGGGATAGCTTAAGGCTCTGTCTCAAAAAAAAAATTATCTTATTTATTTTATTTTGTGGTATTTATATGACTTTGGTGAATCTGAAATATGATAAGGGGATTTAAAATGTTTAATTACCTCTTAGCTTTTAAAACCTATTAATTTTATAGTTCTTCAGACCTATGGAAAATGTGTTGCTTCTCTTTTTAAGCAATTAAGATTAAAAATGATATAGCCAGGCGTTGTGGTGGGCACCTGTAGTCCCAGCTACTTGGGAAGCTGAGGCAAGAGAATCACCTAAGCCCAGGAGTTGGAGTTTTTGTGAGCTGTGATACCACAGCACCCTACCCAGGGCAACAGTTGGAGGCTCTGTCTCAAAATAAATAAATAAATAAATAATATATATATATATATATATATATATAAAATTCTGGATGAATTAAAATAGTGATCAATTTTAAAAAGCTATACTCTTATTTCATTATATACATATCTACTGTGCACACAGACAATATGCACATGCATATATATGTTATGTAACATATATATGCATCATATGACATGTGTAACACCTACTATGTATTATACTTCCATACATATTTTTATTGCTATTTTGTATTCCACAAATGATTTGAGATGACTTAACAAAAATACACAGTTGTATTTAAAAAATACAACTTAAAAAAATAGGTTGTATATTAAGAAGAATGGAAAATAAGGACTTGCAGAGAAGATAAAACCAAGGATAAGGGTAGTTTACAAATGCCTAAGATCCTGGATGGTGTTGGGGCTGCACCTCAAATCTGACTGTAAGCTTCCTAGCAGCCAAAACAAAGAGGGAAGCAGCAAGGCAGCATGCAGGTATCTGAAGGGTTAGTAAATAGTAGTCTCATTTTCATTTCTTAAAAATAATCCTAAATGTTCTTCTCTCCTTTATTATTTAGAAGAGTGTCTTTTAAATTTCAAATGACCAAGGTATTATTTTTTAAAACTCTTATTCTACTTTTATTACATAGAACATTTTGAATATTATGTGGTGATAATCTGAGATTTTCTTCACCACTAGGAATGTTCTCAATTTTTGTAAACAGACATTTTAGAAGGTGTTAAAGAAAATAAACCTAACTGCAGGGAAAAGTCCTCAGGTGAAAATGTCAGCATGCTGTCACCATGTGGCTCCACAGGCCATCATCCATCAGTGTTTGCTTGAAGTTACCATGGATCAATATCAGGTTTTTGGGCTTTAAGACCTGATTTTATAAACACATTATGAATAGGTCCATATAACTAAACTCATGAGATGGATATTTAACACCAAATTTCCAATTTATTTATAGGAGAAGTACATTAAAAACTCAGATACGGCTCAGCGTCTATAGCTTAACTGGCTAAGGCGCCAGCCACATACACCTAAGGTGGCGGGTTCGAATCCCCAGCCCGGGCCTGCCAAACAACGACAGCTGCAACCAAAAAATAGCCGGGTGTTGTGGTGGGTGCCTGTGGTCCCAGCTACTTGGGAGACTGAGGCAGGAGACTTGCTAGAGCCCAGGAGTTGGAGGTTGCTGTGAGCTGTAATGCCACGGCACTCTACCCAGGGGGACAGCTTGAGGCTATGTCTCAAAAAAAAAAAAAAAAAAAAAAACCTCAGATACGTGAAATCTCATTCCTGGCATATTTCCTTCCTCTTATCAAACTATTTGAATTGCCAAATAATCATACTTCACATTTATTCTTACAGTAAGCAGAGACTTATGAAGCTCAGATGTAATCAGAAATTTAAAGGACCAGCAGGAAACCAGAAAGGATATTGGATAAATAAAAATTCAATAGTATTTGAATTTATCTCAGAGCAATGGATTTACCTTCTTTTGGGCCTTGGTCTGGCCAAGGCAACCAGGGAGCCTTTCTTTTCTAGACATGGTATGAGGATTTCAATGTTTGTGTCCCTCCAAAATTTGTGTCGAAATTTAATCCCCAATGCACTAGCATTGAAGGCTGGGGCCTTTCAATTAGGTGATTAG
This sequence comes from Galago senegalensis, assembly GCA_963575145.1. Taxonomy (NCBI): domain Eukaryota; kingdom Metazoa; phylum Chordata; class Mammalia; order Primates; family Galagidae; genus Galago; species Galago senegalensis. The sequence goes on along the minus strand of CAUYTI010099586.1, from coordinate 14,368 downwards.
GCAATGATTAGGCCATGAGGACTCTGCCCTCAAGGATGGAATTATAAGAAGGGTTTGAGGGAGTGAATTCATCCTTTCATCTCTTTCCACCAGGTGAAGACACAAAAGTGGTAACACTTTTGAAGCAGAGAACTCTCACCAGACACCACATCTGCTGGTCATCTACTTAATCATGGATTTCTCAGCCTCTAAAACCATAATAAATATGTTATCAAAAATTATCCAGTGCAAGGTATTTTGTTATAGCAGCAGGAATGGACTGAGTCCCAGGGCTTTGAATGGGTAGCATTTGCTGCTGTGAACCTTTTTAAAGACTCTACAGATAACCAAACTCTCAGGATTGGCACAGACTCTAACTCTTCACAGCTATTTTGCTACTTCAATTTTTTCTAATTCCTGACCTTTTAGAGATTTTTCTGACCAATTTTAGAATCTTTGCCTTTGGTATTCTGCAGTTTCACCATAATGCATTTAGAAGTGGATTTCTTTTTATTTACCATATTTGAAATATGTTGTGTTTCTTCTATTTGTGGACTCATGTCTTTCATCGGTATAAAAAAATTTTCAGCTGGGCAGCGCCTGTGGCTGAGTAGGGCGCCAGCCCCATATACTGAGGGTGGTGGGTTCAAACCTGGCCCCGGCCAAACTGCAACAAAAAATAGCTGGGGGTTGTGGTGGGCACCCGTGGTCCCAGTTACTCAGGAGGCTGAGGCAAGAGAATCACCTAAACCCAGGAGCTGGAGGTTCCTGTGAGCTGTGTGACGCCATGGCACTCTACTGAGGGTGATAAAGTGAGACTCTGTCTCTACAAAATAATAATAATATTAACAATAATTTTCAGCTAATCTAACTTTGGATATTGTTGTAGATTTGTTTTCCATATCCCAACTTTCTGAGACTTTGATTTTATCTAACATACACCTTCCCAGTCCATTCTTCATTCATCATGATTTCAAATCTCAGTGTGCCATATCCTGGGTAAATTTTCTGATCTATGTTCCAAGTCACTCATTTTTTAGTTATACCTAATCTGTTTAATCTGAATTCCAGATTTTTGTTTTAATTATATTTTTCACTTCTAAAAGTTGTATTTGTTTGATTTTAAAACATGTCTAGTCATTTTTATAGTCTCTTTCTGCTTACTCACATTTGCACCTCTCTTTTAAGTAAATATTAAAGATTTAAATATTTCAACCAGCTCTATTATATAACCAATAATTCCAATATTTAGAGAGTCCAAGAGTGGGGAGTTTAATCTGGCTAAGCCATCCTGAAGCTGAAAGGCAACGTGTATCTGTGGCCTGATCCACTGAACTGACTTTACAGCATAATTCCTCCAGAGCATTAGTTACCTCATCATCACATTCTTGAAGGAAATTCGACTTCTGTGTATTCTCTTTGTATGTATGTTCATTCTTTCTGCTTTAAATCCTCTACGATCTTTTTTACATGATCTATAAGGCATTATAATGAGAATTCATTAATAATTGTGCTTATATCCCTTAATTTTTAATTTCTAATAAATTTTCACTATGCATTTTTATGCTACTTGGTATATTGTTTCATTTTTGTACACAGTGTGCATTATACCCCTCATCAATATATTAATGTCTTTGTTTGCTTGCTTTAAATTCTAAGCCCAATATTTTACTCCTAATTTCTGGAAAGGCATTGTAGCAAACATGCCTCAGTCAGACGTAAATCCAAATTCAAATCATGGCCTGTAACATATTTACAAGTTTTGGATTGGGTGCTGTCAGCCTCTGAACTTAAGCTTCCTATAGACTAATGTTAATAATGCCTGTCTCATATAGTTATAAAAATATCACTGTTCATAAGTGAACTATTGTATGAAAATTGCCTGGCACATGGTAGACACCCAAGTAATCATAGTTATTTTTGCTTCCCCAGGGCATCTGTGCCCTTTTTTCTCTCAGTCTATGGTTTTGTTTTAGTCATATCTTTTGTAAATAGCATATCATTTGCTTTGCAGTTTAAGTCTACATTTTTTAAAAAATCTACGTGATTTTCATTTATTTTAATACTTGCTACTTTGTCTTCATTTGATTAATGTTTCCTTTCCATCTTTTCTGAAACATCTTTCCAGACTGTTTCTTTGCTTTTCTCTTTTGCATCAATATAAACAGTTTTACTAATTCCACTAGTGGTTACTGTAAACATTCTTAAAACTTTGTTTTATGTGATTATCAGAGTAATAAAAAAAAAATACTGTAGACCCTTAATGAACTAGAAGTAACTTAATGCTTTTTCTTCTTCTAATTCATATCCCCATATTTGGAGCTATAATTTAATACACTAATTTCATCTTTTGTTTTGCATTGTATTTTATGCCTATATTTACACTATTAATTTCCTTTTACATATTTAAAGTTTCACAGTGAACTGGTCTGGTGCTCAGAGCTCGGCCATGATGTTCTCCTGTTGAACAGTAACAAATCCTGAATCTCTGATATCAAAGGAGGTCACTCTCTGATCCTGATAAGGGAAATACTGTCATCATGCCTGAGCCCAGACAAAAGCGAAGTCACCATGTAAACCGTCACAATGACTAACCAGACCCTTCTCTCCTTGGCTAACGTTAAGTGACTGCTGCTGCTTCCCAGTTCTCCCAATCCTTACTTAAAAATTGATACCAAATTGCAAAGTTAACCTTTTATTATTTTAAAAAATGTAGGAGGTACAAATATTGTTATATGGGTGAATTGTATCATGCTGAAGTCATGACACCTGTTGACAGAAGAGTATGCATTTTACCTGATAGGTAGAGATCACCCTTTCTGACAGCACCCAATCCAGGAGAAATCTTCACTCAGTTCACACCCCTTCAAAGTATCTACATGTGCTCAAATTCTCTAACAAGCCCCTTCCTACACCTTTTTACTGAGAAGCACCTACAAGACCCCAATGATGTGCAGTCTCTCTTGCTACAACAAACATCAATATAACTAATTTTGACTACATTTGTGCCCTCATAGTTTCTGACTGACACTAGCAAATGATAAAACATCAACAAATGCTTGTTTTAGAACTTTCTACCATTGCTTCTCCAGTCTTAAATTCTGAATTATCTCTTTATGGTCTGAGCATTTTTAAATCCTGCCTTCCACACTCTCAGCAGCCCATTCCCAGAAAACCTTCTGAAACTTTCTTACCTTCACCTATAAACAATGTCATAGCTAAGTATTAAATTTATGGGTTATAGTCCCTCTAACTTAAAGTTTTACACATTTTATTCTTGTGTACTTTTATCATTTGGAATTCAGTGCTGCAAAAAAAGTGTGAAGCTGGGCGGTGCCTCTGGCTCGGTGAGTGGGGCGCTGGCCCCATATACCGAGGGTGGTGGGTTCAAACCTGGTCCCGGCCAAACTGCAACAAAAAAATGGCTAGGTGTTTGTGGCGGGCGCCTGTAGTCCCAGCTACTCAGGAGGCTGTGGCAGGAGAATCACCTAAGCCCAGGAGTTGGAAGTTGCTGTGAGCTGTGACATCACAGCTCTCTACCAAGGGCAATAAAGTAACACTCTATCTCTTAAAAAAAAAAAAAAAAAGCCTGACGTTGACTAATCTTTTGTTTCTTTGAAGATGACTTTTTTAGGATTTTTCTCCAAAACAGAAAATGCAGTTGTAATTCCCTTGTGACTTTAACATAAAATAATGTGTACTCTTAAGAGTATTCCTGTTCATTTTCATCTGCTTTATTTGAGGCATTGATCCTAAGGTCAACTCCTATATCACTAATTCCACTTTCTGCAGTTATAATCTATTCTTTACAGCTTCAATGAGTATTTGAGTTTAGCTATTATGATTTAGGTTAGTCTCTTCTAACCTACCCCAATTCTTTTCTCAATGTAGCAGCATTGTCTTACATCTTAGGTACCCTGCAGCAATTAGAGAAAACTTGTTTCCTGCCTGAAAGAGAAGTTTTGCCCTACATGTGTTCAGAACACAGTACTTTTCATGTACTGTAATATGTCCACAGGCCTATTATTACTTCTTATTTGCATTTATGTAAAAAGCAGCATATCCAAGCCAACCGTTGGAAAGTGAGATGTACCAATTACCCTCCACCACCCCACAGTACACTTGAGTGCCGGTAGGATCCCTGGCAGTGTCTGCTCGTTGATCCCAGTTGATTGCTGGTTTCATCCCTGGGATGCAAGTACATCTGAATCCTTCAGGCTCAAGAGGGTCACTCCAGGTCAGGAGACTCCAAATTGGGGCTGCAGGTCTCCAGACAAGAGGACACACAAAAGCAGTTCTAACTTCTTGCTGTGCTCCTTTTGTTGCTGCTTGAACCATCCCTCACATCAGTGTGGCTCTGATGGCTGTGCCAGCTTTGGACTCACTGTCAGATTCTCACTGGAGTGTGGCTCTTCTTACTGGAGGTGGATGGGTTCTAAAGAATGTTTTCTACTGTTGGTGGGATTTTAAATGGTGCCAGTCTGAATACCAACCATTGCCCTGTTAGATCCTTTTGCCAATGTAAACCTGCCTCTAGCTCTCACCTTCCTGTATTTCTGAACTGTCAACGAGGGGATTGTTATTTACAAAGGTAATTACCTTGACTTGGAAAAATCTTTTATATAAGTAAAAATTTACATCAGTATGAACGGCACTTCTTCCTCACCTCGTCCCTCTGCATTGTCTGTAGGACATGCTCCTCCTGGATGCTTTCACCCTGTTAATTCTCCTTTTGTAGCTTATGGTTCTGAGAATCCCCCTGGCTGGAATGTCAACCCTATGAAGACCTGAGCCCTGGAGCCTTCTCCTGTGCCTGGAATATATAGCATACCCATAATTAGGTGAGGGAAGAAGGAATGAATGTATTTCTACTCAAATATTTTCATAGTTATTTTAGAGGGAAATCGGAAGATGATCCAGTATTTTGTGTTGGGCCCACAATATTTTATCTTGATTTTTGTTAAACTGTACAATCTTGACTAATTTCTACACATCAATAATTTTGTTATTTACATCAATAAAAATACTTCTAATATTTCTATTAAAAATCTTAATTGTATTATGAAATGAAAAGATCTTGACAACTATATGAAAAGATAAATATGCACTAAAGAGAAAAAAAAGATCAAAACATTGGCAGCAGTTATCTTTGGGTGACAGAACTATGGGTGAATTTTATTCTTCCTTATATTTTCTGTATTTTTCACATTTTATAAAGTGAATACGATTGCATTTAAATGATGGTTAAAATTATTTACTGGTGTATTCATGGGAAAAAAGAAAATGTCTAGAAATTTCTCTCTAAAACATTTCTCATGAATCAGAGAGGCTCAAATACTCTCATAAAAGAATTGTGTAAAATAACATTTGTGAGTCAAAACACAGTCCTGTTATGTTTTAAGCCAAGTTGCCCTTGAGATAATGGATCAGTAGAACTTCCCAAAGAGTCACGGTCAGGGGACAAAGCCATTGGTGCGAAGCAACAGTGAAACCATGATAATGAAAAGGTCAAGACAAGACAAACCAGAAGCAAATGACACAAAACCATGTACTCTTATGGATGGCAGTATCAGGGCGAGGAGGCGAGACTGCAGCCAAGTGGGCAGTCTGGTCTACCTTTGTCCCTTACTTCACTCCAGCCTTCCACTGCCAACACTCTTCTCCCCAGCTGTCCTCTTAATAGTATCACCACTTCCTTTGGCAACAATCAATTGTATGCAAATTAAAAGACTACGTTTTATGACAATTTAAGAAGTTAGAAGTTCATTTCTACTACTATTTGTTAATGCTAAATTTATAATTAAAATTCTTAATTCTATTATGTCTATATACTGTATGTGTGTGTATATACACAGATACAAAGCAGAACAGACGGTTTCTTGGTTTTGCTCCCCAACCCCAATTTATTTCCCCTCCCTCATAACACCCTGAATTTCCGACCCTCCCACAACATGCTCTACACTCAACCACTGGCCATCCCAGGGAAAGAAAGAAAACTCAATCATAGTCAGTGATGAGATGCTTCTAGGACTTCTGGAAAAGACATGCTCTTCTAGCCTATCCTACTAGCCCTGGATGGAGGGTCTGAGGATATAAGTATAGCGTCACCATATTCCAAGAACCTGGCGATGCAGGGAAATTCTGTATGGAATCTGAGGATAAAACCAGCACTAGAGAGGGCAGAAAGGAGTTAAGTCCTTGCTGACATTGTGTGAGCTGCAAGATCCAGATCAGCTCAAAGCTGTAGCAGCCTCCATTCTTCAGTTATGTCAGTCAAAAAATTTTCTTTGTTAAATGTTTAAGTGATGTGAAGTTCATACAACTTCTGTTACAAGTATCTATTAAATTCCTAACATATAAATACAATGTTTTCTTACTTCAGCACGTTAACTCTGAAGTGACAACTACACAAATACATGTATGTATGTTCACTTGGTGACCGTTCACCAAGCAGCACCTTTATGAGCTGTGCACTTTACCATATTGGTGTTATTCTTCAAATAAGAAGAAGAAATGCTGTTGCATGCGGTAAGCAATCCATATACAAATCACACTTTTTTCGAATAAAAAAAGTTTGTCATAAACAGTCCACCAGATCAGAGTCCCAGATTTCGCTGAGGACAAAATCTACTTTTAAGCTCCTTGTGCCCAGGAGATAGCTCAACAAATACTTAACTCAAGCAAACCTTAAGTTTTGAAATTTAAAATAGAAAACTCTTACTCATAGAGGACATAAAGTCTATAAGGTATATAAGATAAAAGCTACAGTCAAAAAGTGAAGATGGAAAACCAAGTTTCATGATTAGAAATGGATGAGACTAAATCTCATCTGTTATTAGGATGAAAAGCAAGAATTCATGTGAAAGAGTTGTGAAGCCTCAGGGGAAAAGGATCTCACAAAACTCCCAAATCATACTTAGTGGCAGTGGTAGAGAATCTCATAAAGATCTCAGGAAAAAAACACATTTTGCATGATGCTCAAACTAAGGCATTTTATTTGCTTGCTTTACAACTTAAATAATATCTTGGTCACCAAAGGAACAGCTTCCACTAATTCCAGATTAAGCTTTCACAAGTTTACCTAGAGGAGGGACATTCTTACACTCAACACAAAATACCTTCATCATAACCTTCAGCAGATCTTTTCTTAAAGTTAACTAAAAATGTGCTCAGGTCAAATAGCAACTACCTCAAAAATCCAATTTGCTTACTTTTCCTTATAACATGTGCAGTATAGTTGAATCAAAAGAGAAAACTGCAAATATCTGGGGTTTGATTGGAAGTAGAGTTCATTTCGTGATAATTCAATATCTTCAATACTGATACTCCCCATAAATCTCAGGGAAGTGACTCCATCTACTAACACTTCAAAGAGAAAGCTAGTTTTTAAACGAAAGTACAATATTAGCCTTTGTTTACCAGTTGGCAACTTGAACTTTTTGCAGGAGTGCTTATTAACATATAATTATAGCTTAAATCTTCTCTCTTATCTAAAAAAATATCAATTGCACATTGTTCCTTTGACTTAATAACTGGATCCTTCAACACAGAGGTAAGCTATTCCATTGCATTTGGGCACATAGTAGAAATTCTGATTCATCATTCTTTTATCTGTAAAGAAAAACAAAGATAATTTAATCAATCACATTATTAAGAACAGCAGCAAAAAAAGACAGTGAAATAATTATATCAAGAAGAAAACTTTCTTTTTCCTGCAACTTTCTTCCTTCTTTAGTCATGCTATTCTAAGATTTATTATAATCTCTCCATTTTTTCTACAAGAAATTCTGTATTATTTTCAGAATGTTTTTATTAAGAATGCCTTGACGTCAAACGTGTTATTGGTGACAATGATATTAGCTAATATTTACTAAATGCTTTAGGTGTACCAACTACTAAACATTTCACAACAACTCTAGAAGACAGATTCTATTAACTCATTTTAATAAATTAACTAAAAAAGAAATGTATTTATGCTGCTGTAAGTTGGCAGAGCAAAAACACAAACAGGCCATTTGATTCTGGACCTGTTCTCTTCACCTCCACCCTACAATGCCTTCCACATATATTTTACATAAATGATGTAGATAAAAATTCTTGGTACTTTGGAAACTTAAAATAAGGCCAGGCACAGTGGTTCATGCCTATAATCTCAGTACTTTGGGAGGCTGAGGCAGGAGGGTTGCTAGAGGCCAGGAGTTTGAAATAAGTCTAGGCCACAAAGCAAAACCTTATCTCTATAAAAATTTAAAAATTTAGCCAGGCGTGCAAAGAATAATGAAATAATGAAGTCTCCTTTAAAAATACAATGTTGTAAGTTCATATCAAATGTGAAGATGTTGAAGAAAACTTAAATTACCAAAATATTTTGGTTCCCTTCTGGCTATTTTCACCCAAATTCAATTGCACTTTACATTATGTAACATTGTTATATCAATGGGACTTTTAAAATAAATCACTTCAAATGTGCTCAGAGCCCACTGTTTAAAAACAAAAAGATTTAATGAGGGTTCTTCTATTTAACAAAATCACCACTCCCAATTCATTTGACTCCTAAAATCTGTGCCCTCATAATTTAGGCTGCAAACTTACAGACCCATTTTTCAACAAATGTCCTTTAATTTTGAACAATATCCCCATTGGAGAATATAGTTTATAAGTCTTGCTAGGAGAACTGAAACATTTTCTTCTCATCATTCTTTCAAATTTTTAACATAAACTTGAATTTCTTATTCTAATTCCATAACTGTGTTTCCTTTAAACATAAAATCTCCATACTCATCCTCAGAAGGTTAAAAAAAACCCAACCTAATCACAGATAATATAATCGGTTGCTTCAAGATACCTCAGTGACAACACCGGCAGCTATTGTGGAACCACCGTAACGCAGCATGAACCTGCCCAGCTCTTTGAAGTCTTTGTACAGCTCCAGAGCTATCGGCCGCTGCGTCTGTAGCTCTACCAATGCATTCTGGCCTTTAGTCAACAACCTATTAAGGAAAAAGGAAAAAAGGAACAAACAAGTATGTGACAGAGGTAAATAAATGTAATAACGACAACCAGAAAAATAAATATTTCACACTCAATTGACAAATCAACTTCGTCTTTCAAAAACCAATTTTTTTTAAATGAAAATATGTCTTTGAATTTGAGGGGGGTTGAAAGAAATGAGAGGAGTATTCTTAGATTTAAGAGATATTAGGTAGTTCACACACACATTCTTATTGATCTGTCAAAGATTAATCCAATTCCACTCCATGGTGACAATGATGGCCTCCGAGCCCTTACTGATCATGTTTTCCCTTTCATTTCCTCAAGAAATTGAGAGATTCAACTACCTGATAAAGAAAGTAATACTAAGGCTTAATCCTTCACAGAGGTATTTGCACCTTATAAGTGGGATACAATATCCTATTTCTTTCCTACTAGAGTTCTAATTTGTGGAATATGTGTTAGGAAATGACCTGTAAAGAAGCCAATCTCTTGGTACCAAGACTATTCTCAATCAAGCCCAATCAACCCTCCCTCCCCTTCTCTCTTTCTTTCTCAGGAACAACGCTTCCTTACCAGGGGTTTAGGACAACAATCATGTAAGATATTTTTCTAAATACCATATTTGTAGGAAATAAAGGGGGCTAGGGCATAGGCCACAATGCATATGTTTTCATACAAATAATAAACAATTCCTGTGTGTGAGTCCCACCCAGACTTACTGACAGAGGCAGAACCTAAAAGGGGACATTTTGGAAATGTTCTCTAATTTAATTTTGATGTACTCTAAAGAAGAGAGCACAAAAATCATAACCTGTCTCCCTGAAAGATTAGTTCAGGGGCAAACAAAGCCAAATGAATTTCTTTAATTTCAAATTAATTTGAGGGTACAAACAACCAGGTTACAATGTTTGCATTTGATAAGCAGAGTTCCTCTTGTAGTCTCAACAGATTTCTTGAAAAATATACCCAAATTTCCAAATATTGGCTTTAGATGATTCCATCCCAAATCCAATCTCTTAAGAAAGTATATGGTATAGCCATAACTTGTGGCTAATTTATTTTCTAGACAGTTCATTTCCAATCTGCACAAAGCAATCAAGAGTCTACGATGTATGATGTGCCTGAATGGAATGAAGGGGAAAGACCAAATGGTGTTGTGCAAAATAAGAGGCAAGCACAGAGCTACACATAAGGTGACAAGGAAAGCTAATGTGAGAACATAAACCTTAGCATCATGGAGCTAGGCTTTGTAGCAGGAGCAGAGAGGGAGAAACTCAGGATCAGATACGATGAGCCAATTTCAGATTGAAAATTCTCCAAATCAATTTTCTGCTTCAAATCACCTGGCTCCTACACACAAAAAAATATAATTCACGTAAACCAACTACCTGGGTTAGAATCCTGCCTCTGCATGTGTGAGCTCTGTGTCACTGTGCTAGCTATTTCACACAACTGTTGAGAATATCAGTACTGTGAAAGCATTCACAGTACAGCCTAGGAAACAGTGGCTCTCAAGAAATGTTAGTCATATAGTTATAACACCCCTTTCAGCACGTTATGGCAAACGCTCATGCTGGAAGCTAAAGACTCAGGTTAAAAATAGGGAACCACCTGTAAGAGAGGTAAGTAGCCCTCGCCTCCTAAGTAACAGAAACAGCCCGGGTTTAGAGCAGTGTGAGAGTCTCTCTTCCGCTTGAAGCCAACCCCTTAACCCACTAAGCACCTTTGGCCTCTTGTGCAGGTGCAGAAGATGAGGAACACCCAAGGACTGAAATGGGGGGATTTTGGGTGGGATTCCCCATAGAGTTGAAATGGAGGAAAACCCCAAAGCTGAAGCAGTCAAGCCAAACTATGATTAGCTCTAAGCTGAATTAGGGTGAGAAACTGGTATTTCATAATATTCATCTCTAGTCTTTTGTATTTTGTTTTTATTTATAGTACTTAGCATCTTTGGAAGTACTGCCTCTGAAAAACCCCAAGTTTGTCTCAGCCAAAGGAGAGTTGTCCACACCCAGGATCTGAATATTAATTGTACCCATGGGGGACCAACATGATGGTGACCAGCTCAGCTCATAGTTCCAGGCGGATTTCGAGGAGAAATAACAGATTCTTTACGGTGGGGGGAGGTGGCCGGGGCTATAGAATATGGCATAGACCACCTTCTTAGCATAGGGAATGCTCTCATTAAGGCAGTTACAAGAAAGTTAAGAAAACGCATGTAACTGAAAATTGAAACCAGTGGCTATATAAAATTCAAATCCATCTTTTAAAATGTAAGACTAGTTTTTGAAATGCCCTTATTTTTATATCATTAGCAGGTGCTATCTAGAGCTTGATATATACATACACACATATATTGATTTACATTTATTTACAGTTCACATCCCCCCCCACCATATAACCATACATAACAGAAATTACATCTAGCACTCATACCTAAATAGGAACTTAAATGCTTGTTTCTATGGGTTTTTGAAATCTAGTACTTGAAAAAATAATTTTTATAACAAGTAAAAATGGATTTCACTTACCACAAAGAGAAATACTATACAAATGAGTTAACCTGTAAAGAATTTGCTTAATAGTTTGGTTTTGATTTCTGCATTAAAACACTCACTTAGGCTTTTTCTTTGTGACTTCACCCGTGCTTTTGTTTAAGACGCTAATCAATCGTTTAATAACGGCGGGTTCACTGACAGTTTGGTAGTGTAACAGCACCTAAAACAAAAAATTATAACACTAAAAAACTGCTTACCATGGCATCTCTGGCCTTAATCCTTTGGGCACTTGCACTGAATTATCTCCAACTCAGCACTACAGCTTGGAGTCTTTCCGGATCTCCAGTGGCTTCCTCTAGCTCCCAGCGCTCTAACCAGGTGGTACTTAGGGTTAAAGGTCATGAGAGGCAGTTCAAGTTTCTCCCCCACCACTTGCTATGTAAACTTTACTTAACTGTATAACCTTCCCATCAGCATTTTCCTCCGTAGAGATGGAGGATCAAAACATCTTTGGGTTGGTGTAAAGATTAAGTAAGAGAATGTATCGTTTAGAACAATTATTATTGCTACTGTTACTATTACATTCTTTTTATTATTATAAGGCGTAACAGGGAAGGAACCTGGGACTGAATCCCAATTCTTTCACTTTAATCTGTGCCTCAGTTTCCTCAGATGTAAAACAGGTAGGTTTTTACAGGGTTGGTGATGATAACAGGATCAGACACAGTGTTTGACATATTAGATGTTCAACAAGTAAGAAGTGACTTGTTTGATCATAAAAATGAGGAAAGGTGAATAATGTCACCTTCATTGTTAGATAATGAGAAAAAAATATCATATAGAGGTAAACAGAAAGAGAAAATAACATTTACTGAGTGTTAAGCATTGTGTGCTAAGATTTATACATACTTCTTATCTAATTTATATGAGACTTCAGATAGGCTTTGAAGTCAGACAAACCTGGGTTCCAGTCACCTCCTAGTTATGAGAACTCTGAGCAAAGTTTTTTAACAATCCTCTAACCCCTTAAGTCCCCAGGCTCAGGTTTCTTATCACTAAAATTAGGAAATCATATAATGTTATTTTAAAGTGGTGCCTGGTACATGGTAAAAATTCAGTTAATCAAATTTTTAATCTTATAATATAGCTCTTATTGACCATGTTTTATATGTAGGGAACATTAATGCCAAAAAACTTAAGTAATTTAATGTGGCCAAGTTGCTATATGTCATCTTAATTTTAGGCTACAAATCCCAAACTCTCCCCACTTCAGCTTACTAAGTGGCCTATAGAAATCATATAAATGGAACCTTTCAATTTATAAAAGCAGCAGCTAAGGCTTCTGAAAGGATGGTTTTGTAAATGAACTAGCTAACAGATAAAGATAAACTATCACATAGAAAGTAAGAGAAATAAACTCAAAGCTAATTGCCCCTTTAAAGAAAAACTCATGGCACAACTGCCCTTTGTTTTGTTTTGATTAAACACCTGGGGCTTAAACATTATCTCTAAGAGTTTGTGCTACAGTCTTGAAGAGTCCTAAGCTCCTGTAGACCAGATTTCAAGGACCTCCGATAAGCCAGCCTCACAAAGAAAGGAAAAAAAAAAGAAGGAGGAGGAGGAGAAGCAGCACACACAGCAGTTTCACAGCCATTTTTGTCATGAATTGGCTGCAATCACTATTTTTCTCTCTCTTTGTCCCCAAATAAAGCCCAAATCCCCTACCCTCTCTGCATCAACACTGCTTCCTCATTCTCTCCCTTTCTTCCTTCCATGTCATGCCCTTCCCACCTTTGGGAAGTAAAACAAACTTTCTTTAAAACTATTCTCATCTTTGGGTGAGAAACTCTTTCCTTACCCTTGCCATGAGCACTTCACGAGCTCTCAACTCTAACAGCTTTAAAAGATGCCAATCCAAACCAAACCAGAACACAGTAAGACTGACTATTCCCATTCAGATAATAAGCATCAAGCATACAGTATGTCTATAGTTTGGGTACAATGGAAATACCAAATCTCAGAAAGTGGCAAAGCTATCAAAGTTTCATTGGTCACTAAATACCATATTATACCCTTTGAGTGTAGAAACATTGGCACTTCTACTCCGGAATCTCCTAGCTACAACAGTCTGCATACTCAGAAAACAGAAATGCTAGGAAGACTGTGGAGGCACAATATTGGACTTTGGGAACTTTCTAAACTAAATCATTCAAATTTTAAAAACCTCCATTAATCTGAAAAGGCAAAGTGGTTTTCTCTTTCAACAGCCCCCCTTTTTTTTTTTTTTTTGAGACAGAGCCTCAAGCTATCCCCCTGGGTAGAGTGCCATGGCATCACAGCTCACAGCAACCTCCAACTCCTGGGCTTAAGCGAGTCTCCTGCCTCAGCCTCCCAAGTAGCTGGGCCCACAGGTGCTCACCACAGCGCCCGGCTATTTTTTGGTTGCAGCCGTCATTGTTGTTTTTTGGCGGCCGGGACTGGATTCAAACCCGCCACCCCAGCTGTATGTGGCTGGTGCCTCAGCCACTTGAGCCACAGGTGCCGAGCCTTTCAATGGCCCTTGATGGGTGTGAAGTGGTAGGATTCCAAAACCTGCTACAAAGCATGGGAAAGTTGGGAAAAACACTTCTGTGTATTCAGTGGACTTAGGTCTTAAACAGTACAGTGTAATATAAATGTAAGTCTAACTAACTAAGAAATAGCACTTTTGTAACACACTTGCTTCACGCACCTTCCATGTGAGTGAAGAACTAGAATTGTCTCGCCTGCCAAATTTAAAAGAGGCACAGAAACCCATCCTTTGTGAGCTATCTGTTGATTCAAGGGTAAAATCAGGGTGGATGAAGGATACTGGTAGTATGGGTTAGGTTTTACTTGTCTATCTCCTCAGCATCTTA
>CAUYTI010099585.1:0-13243 GCA_963575145.1 Galago senegalensis | reverse complement strand
AGGCGCCCACCACAACGCCCGGCTATTTTTTGGTTGCAGCCGTCATTGTTGTTTGGCGGGTCCGGGCTGGGGATTTGAACCCGCCACCTTAGGTGTACGTGGCTGGCGCCTTAGCCGGTTGAGCTATAGGCGCCGAGCCTCCAGTGGATTATTTAAAATAAAAGTTAACAGGTCTTCACTTTGAACTCAAATGTATAAAACTGTTAAGTTAGATGGAAGATCAGAACAGTCTTGAGAAGCTACTGTTACTGTTTTCCAGAATCCTGGCCTTCTGACAAAGTTTGGTGGACCTATACAGTCTCTGCATATTTCTGCGTGTTGGCTGATAGTGACAGGTGGTGGGATCCTCTTTGTCCAGTGACACTACATGGTGTGAACTCTATTTTATCCCCATTGTCCTGTCTGCTCAGAAGGGGGTGAGTCAAATGAAAGTCTCTGGCCAAGGTACACCCTCATGTGGCTTGAAGTGCCTCCCTGGAAAGAAAGTGGACTGATGGCCTATGAGGGTGGGTAACAGGATTTCTTTTTTCTTGCTCTGTTTTCACAAGGGACAGTCGCCCATCCTAATCTGTTTTGTGGCTCTGTGTTGGTTAATGGTGTGTCTTTCAACTCTTTGACCACCTAGGAACCTGCTGTTTAAAGCTCCAACACACTTTCACTGGGGCATGACATCAAGTCTCTGTTTTTGTTTTGTTTTTAATGTATTTTTAAGTAATTTCATTTCATTAAGTGGTTAAAGACTGAAAATGAGAGGTTAGTCTGAGACATGAATGAAAGGAAGTGGAGTCCATGTTCTCAACATGGCCATTATTCACTCAGGTGTGAGCAGGCTAAGTTGGAAAAAGAAGTCAGCACATGTGTTAAGGTGGGGTGGTACTGTAAGAGTGAGGGGAATAGGGATTGGCACACTCATTCCTTCCTGGGTGGAACTTTCATGCAGTCATTCTTTCCTGGTCAGTACCTTCTTTCCTGGGCTAAACAGTTCTATTTGGGTGGGTCCCTACATTCGGCCCTGTCATCCTGGTCTTTTAGTCTATTATATGGAGGTGGAGTCATGGGTGTAGTGTCTCTTTGACTGCTTCCTGCGGATTGAGGGTCTGTATGGGCTGCCTATGAGGAAAAAAGGGAAGGGAAAGTGAGTGGTGTTTACAGGAACACTGAAAGTCTGAATTGGTTAATATCCACGTAGGGTGAGGATATGAGTGATTGTTTTTCAGGTGACTACTTGGTCAATAAATCAGGAGATGAGGTGGAGGATTGCTGGTCCAAAACTAAGAATAAGAAAGATCATAATTAGTGGCCCTAAAATAGTAAATAACCAAGGAGGCCAGGAATCAAGTAAGGACCAGGGATTAGGTGATTCAAGATGTTGTCTCTGTTTGATTTGTTCTCAGAGTTCTTTTACTTTGCCTGTGATTATTCCTGACTGGTTTACAAAAAATAAAATTCTTCCCCTCCCCCCAAAAATATTGCATATACCTCCTTTTTCTGCTGTAAGTCAATCTAAGGCTCAGTGATTTTGGAGGACTACTGCAGCTAAAGAATTAATTTAGGATTGTAGGGTGACTAAAGAGTCTGCTACTCTTTCCATGTCTTCATTAAGTTCTAGGGAGAGTTGGTGGTTGATGTACTAATGCCTACAATGCCTGTGCCAAGTCCAGCCACTATGCCTGTTTTGAGGATTGAAAAGAGGAAGACATTTTTTTTTAATAGAGACAGAATCTTACTTTATTGCCCTCAGTAGAGTGCCATGGCATCACACAGCTCACAGTAACCTCCAACTTTTGGGCTTAGGCGATTCTCTTGCCTCAGTCTCCCAAGTAGCTGGGACTACAGGCACCTGCCACAACACCTGGCTATTTTTTTGTTGCAGTTTGGCTCGGGCTGGGTTTGAACCCACCACCCTTGGTATGTGGGGCTGACACCCTACCTACTGAGCCACAGGTGCCGCCCAAGACATGTCTTTTTTGTCTGGAAGTAGGGGGGTGCATCAGGGCCTGAGTTAGGGAGGAGTTGTTCTCAAAAGAGACTTGGGGAGTGAGGAAAACTCAGGTGCAAAGGCTGGAGTGCTTAGCATGCAGGCACTGACAGATGGAGTGGCCACAGAGGAAAAATATTCCCAAAGGGCCACAGGAGGAATCAGATAAGGAAAAAGTTGAGTTGAGGGAACAGAGATCAGGCTATATAAAGCGTACAGAGTTTCCCGTACTGGTGAGATTAAACTGGGGGAGGCTAGGGGTGGAAAGTCCATATTTATGGGGCCTAACAGAGCTGTGTTATTTTCTGCTGGAATGGAAAAGTTGTATGTGTCAGGTATGGCTATGGGATGGAAAAGATTCTGGTATAAAGAAAGGCACATCCAGATCCTGAGAGGGAGAATAAGAGTTCAGGGCAGCTGAGAAGGAGGTGTTTAAAAGCTGGGGAATAAGGGAGTGTTGTAGGTTTTGCAGGACAGTGAGGTCTAAGCCTTTATAGGGTGGAGGGGTTATACTGGAAGAGAGTTTTTTTTTTTTTTTTAGGATTTGTCTTGTTTCTTGCTGATTGGTATGTCCTGAACTCCTCCTTCCTCTGCTAATCCTACATGTGTGAGATATGTCCAGCAGACAGTGGTTCTGACTCCACCTCTGGGGCATCCAGTGTCCGTTATTTTGCTGGTCTCGTACCTCTTTTCTCCATAAGAACATTCAGAGGCTTTGGCAACATTATAACAGCGTGCTGGCATATAAGTGTAGCTAGTAAAAGAGGGGGTCTGAGGTAAGAATTGGGCGTAGTTGATGTGGGAGTGGGGGTAGGTAAGGTATTTGTGGATATACGAGGTTTGATTTGTAAGACAACCTGTGCATTCAATCGGAGTTGATGGGGAGGAGAGAAGGGCCAGGTCTGACAGGAGGGGTAGCAGAGGGAAAAGGAGTAAAAAGAGGAAAAACTGGGTTTCTTCAGGGAGAAGGTCTTGGAAGGTGCCTTGCAGCCACAGATTTGTAAAGCTTCAAAGAGGTCATCCCAGCTCTGAACGTGTGAGAGTAGCCAGGCATGTTGAGAAAAGTTATGGAGAAAAGGGATGAAGCGGGGAGGAATGTTGCACATTTATAGGGAAGTGAACTCTTTGGGGATCCTGGTGAGTTTTAGGGTGGTGGGGGATAGTACTTGTGATTTCCAGCGGGGGTCTTCCAGTGTTGGAAGTTCTTCTGCTTTATTCAGGATCGGCCCATCCAGACTAGGGGGTCCAAGAGGCGAATGGCATGGGGGTGCTGTAGAGAATGATGTGAGGACCAGCGAGGAGAAAGATAGAGTCCTGCAGGGCAAGGGAGATTTGAGGTCAACTTGTTGCCCTACCAATTGGTCTCTGACTTTCTCTGCTGAGAGTTGGGGTAGGAGCTGGTCTATTGTTTTCCTTATCTGATTCCTCCTGTGGCCCCTTGGGAGTATTTTTCCTCTGTGGCCACTCCATCTGTCCGTGCCTGCCTTTCCTAAGTTCATCCCTGGTTTCCTGGAGGATGGTAAAATAGTTTTTTATGATAGAGTCTGAGGGGGTCCAGGGTCCAGAATAATAGTTCTGCCATACATTATTTCAAAAGGGCTGTAAAAGGGGTTTGCGAGGGGTTGAGCAAATGCCAAGCAAAGCCATGGGGAGGAGTCTAATCCAACCTCGTTTGTGTTGGAGTACTAATTTGGCGAGATGTTGTTTAAGGATGTTGTTCATTTGTTCTATTGTCCCCGAATATTGGGGCCTGTGAGGCACATGTAAGCACCCCTGGACTCCTAGGGTTTGTGAGGTGATCTGGCTAATGAAAGCTGGGCCATTGTCACTCTGAATGGAGCTGGAGAGGACGAATCTAGGAATAAGGTGGTGGAGGAGGGTGGAGACAACTTCACAGGTTTTCTGGCCTGTTGCAGAGAAGGCTTTGAACCAACCTTAGAAGGTATCAACCCAAACTAACAGAAGTTTATATTTTCATACAGGAGGAATCTTGGTGAAGTCAAATCTACCAGTTTTGTCTGGGGGCGTGGCCCCAGGCCCGGTGTGTGGAAAAAGGTGGGGGGTGTGGCTCTCTGAGATAAGACCCAGGTGTAGATTGTGCAAGACTAGCTCATCTGTTTTAAAAGGGTAGATCATCATGGGTGGGAAAGGAGCAGAGAAAGAAGTGTGTAAAGAGGCTTGAAGCCAATGTGAAGGCTCTTGGGGAGGGAAGAGAAGATAGTTTGTGCTTGGGAGGAAGAAAGAATAAATTTTCCCTGTTGAAGGAACCATCCTTCCCATGTGGGAAGATGATGGTAATTGTTCTGTTCTTCAGATGTATATTATGGAGAGAATTTATCAAAGGACAAGTGCTGGCCTTCTGGGGTAGGGGAGAGGTGTTAGGGCATTGAACTGCCCATTTGGCTTCTATATCGGCTTTTTGGTTGCCTTTAGAAATTAGATCTGTTTTATTTTGGTGGCCTTTACAGTGGACGATGGCTACTTTCTTTGGGAGATTGGCTGCATTGGGGAGGTTTTTAATCATATAGAGAGGAATCTTGCATAGTTATGAATCCCTTTTCTTGCCGTATGGCTACATGGTGATGGATTATGTGGAAAGTATACCTAGAATCTGTGTATATGTTAATGGAGTGGCCTCGTGAAAGTTGTAAGGCTTTCGTGAGGGCTCTGCCTGTGGTGAGGAGGTGCTGGGGGTTGGGCAGAGTAGAAAAGGCGATAATGTGGGAAGAAGACACACTGGCAAAGCCTGCCTTGGCGGTGGAGTGAGGAGTGGGTTTAGAAGAACCGCTGTAGTCAATAAACCGGCGCCTTCTGGGTTAGATAAGGGCGAGGGTGTAGTGTTACCATGATTAAAGGCCAGCAATCATGGAATGAGTTCTAGGAAGTGTGAGGGTCATGTGAGTGGAGGGCAGCTAATGGAGATGAAATGTTATATGCCAGGCCAGGGAGAAAGTGAAGGTTTGGATTTTCTATGAAGAGGATTAGGGTCTGGAGTAAAGAAGGTGCAGAAAATAAAGATGATAAGTATTGGGATTTTAAAAGGGATGTAATGTTATGAGGGGTAAGTAGGTGGAGGCATGGCGGGTAAGTTTCTGGGCTTCCGGGAAAAGGAGGGACATGGCTGCCACCACCCAGCAGCAAGGGGGCCAGACTAGGGCTGTGAGTTCGTTCGTTCTTTCTTTCTTTCTTTCTTTCTTTCTTTCTTTCTTTCTTTCTTTCTTTCTTTCTTCTTTCTTTCTTTCTTTCTTTCTTACAGAGTCTCTCTTTGTCACCCTCAGTAGAGTGCCATGGCATCATAGTTCATAGCACCCTCAAACTCTTGGGCTCCAGGACTCTCTTGCCTCAGCCTCCTGAGTAGCTGGGACTAGAGGCGCCCGCCAGAATGCCTGACTATTTTTTAGAGATGGGGTCTTGCTCTTGCTCAGGCTGGTTTCAAACCTGTGAGCTCAGGCATTCCATCTGCCTCAGACTCCCAGAGTGCTAGGATTACAGGCGTGAGCCACCATGCCTGGACAGGGCTGTGAATTTTATCTGTTTTGGGAGGAATGCTATTGGGAGGTGATTATTGGAGGTTTCTGTGTTAGGATTCCTACTGCACATCCTTGGTGTTCTGACACTGAGAAGTAAAATGATAGCAGGGATCAGGGAGATGGAGGAAGAGTGCTCGGGACAGAGAGGATTGCAGGGAGAGGAAAGAACTTGACAAAGCTGGTGTGTGTCTAAGAGGTCACTTGGGGGAACCCTTAGCAGCAATGTATAGAGGTTTAGCCAAGGCTGCAAAATTGGGAATCCAGGCTCTAAAATATCCTAGAGCCCCCAGGAAGGAGAGGAGGTCATCTTTTTGTTTGGGGAAAGGGTAAGGAGCAGATGGCCTAAATGTGGTCAGAGAATGAGGGGTTTTTTTTGTTGCTGTAAGAGGATGTCAAGGTATCAGACAGAAGGAGAGGTTAACTGGGCTTTGGAAGGGGACACTCTGTATCTCTGGTTGGTGAGAAAGCAGAGTAAGTGAATGCTATCTTGCCGGGAGGCTGTAGGGAGGGGCTGCATAAGAGAAGATCATCTACATACTGAAGAACTATGGAATTTTTTGGTAAAGTTAACTATTAGACATCAGCCTGAAGTGCCTGACCAAAGTAATGAGGACTATCTCTAAATCCTTGTGGGAGAATTGTCCAGGTGAATTGTTGGCTGGTGGAGGAATAGGAGTGGTCCAGGTGAAGTCAAAGAGGGATTGGGAGAACTCATGCATGGGGATGGAAAAAAGGCATCTTTGAGATCTAAAACTGTGTAGTGGAGGTATTAGAAGGAATAGTAGATAGGAGGGTAGAGGGATTAGACACTACTAGGTGACGAGGCTGAACAATTTCACTGATGGCCTGTAAGTCCTGCACTAACCGATATGAACCACTGGGGTTTGTTTTACAGGAGGTATGGGAGTGTTGTAGGGCGAGTTAGTAGATTTAAGAATGCCAGCGGATAGGAGTTTGAGGATGAGTGTGGTTTTAATGCCTCTGAGGGCCACCATGGGGATTGGGTATTAAGGGGAAGACATGAATGTTGGAGTCAAAGAACAATGAGAATGGGTGAATGATGGGAGGCTATTGAAGGAAGAGAGGTATCCCACACCATGGGGTCCTTGGGGAAGTCAGACTGAGAGAATGGAGGAGTTAGAGAGGAGCAGGATGGGTAGTGAGAGGTGGGAGTAAGATTACATTCATCAGGGTTGCTTGTAATCTAGGGGAATGCTGCATGAAGGAATGATAAGGAATGACTGTGAAAAAGAGTGTCCAGAAAATGAACACCACAGGCGTGGAGTAGCGTGAGAGCGAGCAAATTGCCATCAGTACCCACCACCAAGATCTCTGTTTGTTGTAAGGGACCCTTGTAGCAGGGCAAGGTGGATTAGGTGGCCCCAGTATCAATCTGAAAAGAGATTGGCTTACCTTCCACTAGCAAAGACCCAGAGTTCAATCTTGGTGATCATCCAAGGGGCCTGCTGAGTGTCCAGGAACTGTCACTCTTCAGCAGCTAAGCCTGAGAGGTTGGGAATTCAGCCAGGTCCTGAGAGTGATGGTAAACTGGATCCTCAAAAGGACCTGGACGGTCAGACGTCCAGTGAGGACTTCCACAGGCTGGACACGGCGTTGGGGGGTGTGTGTGTGGATTTGGGCATTCCTTGGCCCAGTAGCCAGTTATACACTTGGAGCACATTCCTGGGGGAGGTTTTCTTTTCCTGGACTGTCCAGAGGAGTTTTGAGAAGCAGCCGAGGTTTGTCTAATGGCAGAAGCCAATAACTGGAGCTCTGAGAGGTGCTGCCACTTAAAGTCCTCTTCTGGGTTATTGGAGACCTTGAAGGCCAGGTAGATGAGATCTCCCTGGGGGGGTCTGAGGACCCTGGGGGTGATTTTTAGACTTTTCCCTGGATATTGGATATATCCTGGGAGATAAAATGCATTATGATAATGAGCCTGTCCTCATTGCTCTCCAGGGATAGGGTGGTATAGCAGTGGAGGGCTTCA
The DNA here is from genome assembly GCA_963575145.1 of Galago senegalensis. Lineage (NCBI taxonomy): Eukaryota > Metazoa > Chordata > Mammalia > Primates > Galagidae > Galago > Galago senegalensis. Next base: position 5,745 of record CAUYTI010099585.1, on the reverse strand, counting down.
TTAAGACAGGCTAAAAACTAGGCAGGATTTTCATCCCATTTCTGGGTTATTTCTTTTAGTTTTTCATAATTCATGGCCTTATGGGCTGCATTTTTTTAGTCCTTCTAAGAGATACTGGACCATGTGGTTATGGAGATGGACTCCAGGAGTGTCTGTTTGGCAATTCCAATTGGGATCGTCCCTGGGGATGGTCCTAGAGCCCTCTGGCAGAGTTTGGTCTTTCTTTTGTAGATTTTCAGGTGAACCTGGGCCTGGGTCCAGACCTGCTCCTTCTCCTCTGAAGTTAGGGTAGAGGTGAAGATGACATATAAATCATGCCAGGTCAGATCATATGATTGGGTTAGATATCTAAATTCTTGAGAGTGGGCAGTGCCCATAGCTCAGTGGGTGGGGCACCGACCATATACATCGAGGCTAGCGAGTTTGAACCCGGCCCCAACCAGCTAAAACAACAATGATAACTGCAACAAAAAAGTAGCTGGGCGTTATGGTGGGCACCTGTAGGCCCAGCTACTCAGGAGGTTAAAGCAAGAGAATCGCTTAAGCCCAAGAGTTTGAGGTTGCTGTGAGCTGTGACACCATGGCACTCTACCTAGGGTGACAGCTTGAGACTCTGTCTCAAAAAATAAATAAATAAACAAGTAAATAAATTCTTAAGAGTATTTTCTGGGCTCTGTGGAGAACAAACCTAGTTTCTGACTCATGTGGGACAGATCTGAGAGAGAAAAAGGGACATGTACCCTGATGATACCTTCCATTCCCCAAACCTCTCTGAGTGAGTATAGAAGTTGTGGTGGTCTGGAAGTGGAAGGTCCAAAGGTGTGGCCAGATCTAGTACGAGGTGGGGAAATTGGGTCCACCATCTTTCCTTTCCTGCCCTGGTCAGTCAACTTTTTCATCCATGTATGGTGGAAGGCTGGTAGGGGGAAGTGGAGAGAGGGGGGAAATGGGGTGGAATTCTGCAGATAGGGAAGAGGTTGAGGGAGGGGGGCCTGTGGAGGGGCAGAAGAGGAGGGTTATCTGCTGGGTCTAAGGAAGACAATGGAGAATCAGGGGGTTTAGGGAGGGCTGGTTTGGCCCATGCAAGGAAAATTTGAAAAGGTTCACAAGATGAACACAAAGAAGGAATGTTTCAGAGGAGGAGGAAGGCCTAGATGTAAGGGATTTCTGACCATTTGCCCAATGTCCGAAAGTAATTGTCAAGGTCAGTGAGGACTGAAAGGTCAAAGGTGCCACTTTCTACATAGGCCAAGTAGTATTACAGGAAAAGATGAAGAGTTTAGGTTTAAGGTTAGGACAAAAGTGTAGAGCAGGGGTCCTCAAACTTTTTAAACAGGGGGCCAGTTCCCCAGACCGTTGGAGGGCCAGACTGCGGGCCCTAGGATGAGTTGAGTACTAAGCAGGACAGGCAGCAGCGGCAAAAACACCCAGTGGGTTGGATAAACGTCCTAGGTGGGCTGCATGTGGCCTGTAGTTTGAGGACGCCTGGTGTAGAGGCTTGAAGTGAGTTGAGAGGCAGCGTAAAGGTGAAGAAGGGAGAATCTGTGAGTCAGTGGTCCCCATATTGGAAACTGGAGGTAGAAAATAAATGATGTCAGGGGCGGTGCCTGTGGCTCAGTGAGTAGGGTGCTGGCCCCATATACCGAGGGTGGGGGGTTCAAACTTGACCCCAGCCAAACTGCAACAAAAAATAGCCTGGCATTGTGGAGGGCTCCTGTAGTCCCAGCTACTCTGGAGGCTGAGGCAGGAGAATCACCCAAGAGCTGGAGGTTGCTGTGAGCTGTGACACCACAGTACTCTACTGAGGGTGGCAAAGTGAGACTCTGTCTCTGAAAAAAAAAAGAAAGAAAGAAAATAAATGAAGTTAAAGCAAGGGTGGAAAAGGAACTTATGAGGGGGAGGAGGAAGGAAGAGGCTGAGGCTGGGGCTAGAGAGGTTGCCAGGCATCCCTAGGGGACCTTAAACTAGGGTGACCAGATTTTAACATTGGTAAAGTGGGACAACATGGGGGGGGGGGGCAGGGGACAGAGCAGGGCAGGGCCTGACAACAATGCAAACTTTGATAAGCAGATCTTGATAATCACTTTTCAACAATTATTTGTTATTATTACAGTTAAACATTATAAAATTAACAAAAATAATATAAAACTTATATTCTGGCGAAATAGCCACATGGCAGCCGAAAACCATATATTCCCTTCCTGTTCTCCCACCCGTTCATGCATTCTTTCCAAAAATTGGGACTTTTTTAAAATGCCACAGAACATGGGACAAGTTGTTAAAAAGAAGAACGTCTGGTCACCCTACCTTAAACCAGCCTGAAAAGAGTGGTCCAAGCCCATCGCAGGGCATCCCCACGCATGAGGCACTGGATGGGTGAGTCTGACCTGCTGGGGTTAGTCCGTGACTGGTGCCAGATTTAGGAAGCACAGACTACTGGAGTTTTTCAGCCCAGAGTGGAGAAAGGGAAGAGAAGTTAAAAAGGCTCAGATGGGGTTAAATGCTTAAAAGGCCTAGAAATGAAGAGGGAGAGAGGAGGTGGAGTGGAGTTCGGCTCAGAAGGGGTTCTAGATAAATGCTCACTTCACTATTAGATGGATGAATTCTGGGTGGGAGTTGGAGAGGTCCCCCTGTTTTCCTTCGTCTAGTCGGAACAAGTCTTTCTAGTTGGCAGTGGGTTCAATGGGAAATTCTTGGCTTCCCAAGGGGGCTTCTCCCTGTCCTAGGTTCTTGACCCAAAATGAGAGGTTAAGGACAGAAAATGAGAGGTTATTCTGAGACATGAATGACAGAAGGAGAGTCCAGGTTCTGTGTGGGCAACGTGGCCTTTATTCACTTGGGTGCAGCAGGCTGAATTCAAAAAAGTCAGCACGTGGGTTAAGGCAGGGTGGGAATATAAGAGTTGGGGAGGGTAGGAATTGGTACGTTCATTCCTTCCTGGTCAGGATGGTTCTATGTGGGTGGGTCCCTACATTTGGTCCTATCACTTATACTTAGAGGAAAATTGCAAGAATATTTCCAAAAATGCCTCCATCTCCATCACTTGGATTCCCCATCTGCCTTCTGCATGCATATTAGCGGACAGTGGACTCTGCACGGGCGGGGCTGTGTTCTGAGGTCCTGGCAAACACGTGCTGGGGCTGGGCTGGTTTAGTGTGTGTTTCTGTCTGAGGCACCTTGTTTAATGTCCACTGCTGAGTCACTAGCCTGGAGTCAAGCCCACAGCCTGTGACAGCTGCCTTGAGCTCAGAAACCTATGTGGCATATGAGCACTACTTCAGGGCTGTTTATGTATTTATTTATTTATTTGAGACAGAGCCTCAAGCTATCGCCCTGGGTAGAGTGCTGTCATGTCACAGCTCACAGCAGCAACCTCAAACTCCTGGGCTCAAGCAATTCTTTTACCTCAACCTCCCAAGTAGGTGGGACCACAGGTGCCTGCCACAACGCCTGGCCTTTTTTTGGTTGTAGTTGTCATTGTTTGGCAGGCACAGACTGGATTCAAACCACCAGCTCTGTTGTATGTGGCTGGTGACCCAGCCATTTGAGCTACAGGCGCCACCCCTTCAGGGCCATTTAAACAGCAAAATCACCAACTTAAAAGCACAAAAATGTGGAAAAAGTGGCACTGAAAAGGCTGTAGAAAAGATTCATGTTTATAGCATGAGAGCTGAAGCAGAAAGGGAAGCACCTGTTCAGCCTCACCTGGAAATGTGCTTTCCCTGCTTGGCAGATGATGGAGAATGACCTGTAAAGCCCATCATAAGAATTGGTCTGGGAGGGCAGTGCCTGTGGCTCAAGGAGTAGGGCACAGGCCCCAAATACCAGAGGTGGTGGGTTTAAACCTGACCCTGGCCAAAAACTGAAAAAAAGAATCTGGGGGTTACAAGTAATTTTTAGTTAAATAGGCAATTCACAAATGCAGAATCCAAGGCCAGGTGTGGTGGCTCACGCCTATAATCCTAGCACTCTGGGAGGCCAAGACAGGTGGATTGCCTTAGCTCAGAAGCTGGGGACTGGCCTGAGCAAGAGGAGACCCCCTTGTCTCTAATGAAAAAAAAAAAAAAAAAAAAAAAACCGGCTCGGCGCCTATAGCTCAACCGGCTAAGGCGCCAGCCACGTACACCTAAGGTGGCGGGTTCGAATCCCCAGCCCGGACCCGCCAAACAACAATGACGGCTGCTACCAAAAAATAGCCGGACGTTGTGGCGGGCACCTGTGGTCCCAGCTACTTGGGAGGCGGAGGCAAGAGACTCGCTTGAGCCCAGGAGTTGGAGGTTGATGTGAGCTGATGCCACGGTACTCTACCCAGGGGGACAGCTTGAGGCTCTGTCTCAAAAAAAAAAAAAAAAAAAAAAAACCAAGCCAGGCATTGTGGCAGGTGCCCATAGTCCCAACTACTTGGGAGGCTGAGGCAAGAGGATTGCTTGAACCCAAGAGTTTGAGGTTGCTGTGTGCTATGATGCCAGGGCACGTTACCCAGGATAACGAAGTGAGACTGTCTCGAAAAAAAATGCAGAATCCACAAATAATAAGGATCAACTGTGTTTATGTATCTAATTTTTTTTTTTTTGAGATAGAGTCTCACTTTGTCACCCCTGGTAGAGTCCCGTGGCATCTTAGCTCACAGCAACCTCCTAAGTGTTGGGCTCAAGTGATTCTCTTGCCTCAACCTCTCACGTAGCTGGGACTACAGGCACCTACTACAACGCCCACCTAATTTTAGAGACGGGGGTCTTGCTCTAGCTCAGTCTGGTCTCCAACTCGTGAGCTCATGTGATCTGCCCTCCTCGGCCTCCCAAAGTGCTGGAATTACAGGCATGAGCCACCACATCTGGCCATGTGTCTAATTTTTTAATACATGTGTATTCCTTGTTCATTAGCTTTTCCTGAATCATTTGAAACCATGCCGCAGATATGATGACCCATCACACCCATGAACTAAAAATCCTAAGCCCCTGGTGGACTGAACAGGTTCTCATTTTTGTAACCTGCTCCATGAATACATTTCAGATATACTGGTTTTGTTTGTTTGTTTTAGTTTCACCACACTTTGACCAATCTATAGTAGAATCTCTGTAAGTTGACCACCCAAGGGACTATAACAATCTGGTCAACATACAGAGGTGGGGCACATAAGGAACTAGGCCCACTGTTCTGATAGGGACAGGTGGGGCATGTTTGGTCTCTAGAATTATGTCAGTTTAAGGTGGTGGTCAATGTAGGGAGCTGGTCAACTATGGAGGTTCTGTTGTATCTGTCTTTTATAATCCTCTCCCTTAACTAACTACTGTTTCGTGGAAATGATGGATTTCCTACCAGACAAAGGAGTTGGAGATTTTGTAGGCCCCAGAGCAGACTTCCTGAGTCCTGGACTCTCCTCCTCTTCAACCTGCTTCTGGCCCCTATCTAGTCTAGAGACATGTCTGGAGGTAGCTTCTCTGTTCTCCAGACAAGACATCTGTCTACTAAAAAGTCCTTTCTTCCTTCACAATCCTTCTTGTCTCAATGGTTGGATCTTTGTGCAATGAGCAACTTGACCTACATTAACACCCTATGCATCGGCTCGGCGCCTATAGCTCAACCGGCTAAGGCGCCAGCCACGTACACCTAGGGTGGCGGGTTCGAATCCCCAGCCCGGACCCGCCAAACAACAATGATGGCTGCAACCAAAAAATAGCCGGGCGTTGTGGCAGGCGCCTGTGGTCCCAGCTACTTGGGAGACAGAGGCAAGAGACTCGCTGG